>JAGDQP010005834.1:42543-75782 GCA_022664845.1 Lepisma saccharinum | reverse complement strand
AGTAAATATCGTTTGCTAGTGCATTTTCTGTCTGACGATTTAGCTAAGTCGGTAAGACGCTCGACTTCAAACTAAGCAACCCATGTTCAAATCTCACTACAGCCGTAATTTCTTTTTACACAGTACCGAAATCAACACCGTCTGTTGAGTTGATTTAACACACAAAAGTGGTAGTCACGATGGGACACCGCATTGTGTTGAATTAACACAGCTATTTTCTGCAGTGCATGATATTCCTTCTTACGAAAACAGTAATAAGTACTGTATATAAAGAAAACATGTATATAAAGTTCTTTTGTTTAAGCCGGTATAGGGAAGGACTTGTTTTCGTAAGAAGGAATATCCTGCTTTTATCAGATAAAAGTTGTTTTTGTTCTCGTGACTCATCAAATATGACAGGTGAATTGCAGGTGCGCTAGCCCGTGGGAGGCAACGCTAGGGAAGAAAAGTGAATTTTTAATTAGTACTGACTCCTGATTGGTGGAAAGTAAAACATGATCTCCTTTCTTTACTGCCTAAGTGATTTTTCTATGTTTAGTTGTAGAGTGCAGTCTGAAGAAGGAAATGGTATACTTCCGAAACGGTTAAGTTTTATTTTTCTTTATTATTAAACATCAGCCTTGCCAGAAAGCTGTGTTTTTCTTTATTCAAGATGGATACAAGGCTATATTGTTGTAATTAACACGTTTATAACGAGAATCGAGCAACCATTATTTGAAACCTCCCGAACGCTGTACAAAATAGCATTAATCACGTTTTGGCCACAATTGGACTTAACGCGGTTCTAGCTCTAAGGTAATACGGGTTTCAGCAAACTGCATTAAAATAATTATAAGGGGTTTTGTCCTACATAATGGTTACTTTGCAGATAAATAAAAAGTATCGAAGACTTGACACATGCTACATTTCAAAATACAGATTTTCTAACAAGGGTACATAGATAGCACCAAGCAATTTTTGCTGGCCATTTTACCCTGAACAGAACTGCATACATCTGTTCAATTCGTAACTTTTATTGTAGGTTGGTTACACTACAAACGTGTTTGAACCAATAATGGCACTATATTGCTTAGTTCTTGGTGTGTTGAACTTCGATCATGAAAATTTGAAATTATTTTCTTTAAGGCTCAGGCGGATGATTGGTGGAATGAAGAAAGTGGGAGGAAACGGGAGAACCCCGAGAAAACCCACGCACACGGTGTTTGTCCACCACAAAGTCCGCATGACAGGTTTGATCTCAAGCACCAGATGTGAAAGCTCTACCATTGAGTCGTGTTATAGATGACTTATTTTGCTACAAAAATCAGACTCAACGCAGAAAAGCAAAGACGGATTAGAAAAGTCAGGTTAGCTCAGGTTTTTCATTATATGCTAGCCTTTAACACTCACACCATGTGCCCAGCCTAAACATAGAAAGTGCCAAATAGTCCCAGGTGCTTTTAGCTCTTTCACTCTTGGGCAGATTTGACACTTCCATCACTCGAAACTTTGTTATATATTGCGTTTAAACACTCCCAGACGCGTAAAAAACATTGTACACGTCTGCTGTATATCAGGCCCTACATTTCTGGGGAAAACTAAACTAAACCTTACCGAAGGAGTAACCTCATTAAAAGTGTTTATTCAGTCACGGAAAATCAAGTAAAAACATTGAACCACAATCAAAGTTGACATGTTACTGGGACTTCAGGGGATGCTCTCGCGAAAGTACATATTCAGTCACTTAAAAAACCCTCCCCGTTGTATAAGTAAAATAAGCAGATACCCGACCATTTCCCTAGTGCTTACGCAAATGTGTTATTTCCTAAGGATCCTGCAGTTCATATAGACTGTTTACTTTCTAAGCACCTTGTGCTTATAATTATTTGTAGGCACATTTCGAAAGTATCGTCACGGAGAACCATAGTAATTGTATCTGTAGTGTCACCAGTACAGTAATTCAAAATGTCGAAACTAATTTTTAAAGCAAATTGCCAGTTTAATTGCAAATAATTTAATTATAAAGTGCATCAATAAGAGTATTAACCGACCAACAATAAGGTCAAGTTCATAGTTTAACAGCCTTTCTATAATGAAAAGGTATTTTAATCTTTGCACCGAAACTTCCGGATCCCGAATCCCCTGTAAGTATTAAAATTCTATAAATTTAAAAGTAATCTTAGCATTTTGTAAGATGGTTTTGGCACCGGAATTCCGACTCATAAAATCAAAACTAATTAGAACTTGATTGTGGCGTCTGTTACTCAGCATTTACAGTTAGTAAAGCAAGTTACAAACGAAGTTTACAAGATTATTCTTTGTAGCTCAATTGGTACACTAATATGATACCCTAGAGAAAATACGGGTTCTATCACAGCTTCTGCCATTATTTAAACTTTTTTCGCCTGTCTATTTATACACTAACTTGTGTGAAAGAGTGGAATAAAATATACTAAGGAAGCTTTAAGAGCGTGGAAGTAATTAAGCTTAGGGAATATGAACAGTTGTTGGTAGTTTTAGTAGCAACGAGATCTCAAGGAAAACTATTTGCCTTGTAACTTTCTGCAAAGAGATTATCTTCTCCATGACTGCAACTGAAAAGTAATTAATTCCGAGATCTTAAGCGCCAAATGTAACTAATTAGCTCATTCTAAAGAGCTTTACTCGATCAGCGCAATAAAAGTATACGAGGGGGATTTTTAGCTGGTTCCCAAAAAACAAAAACTGAAAATAACTTTCACTGTTTTTCAAAGTTCCCCCCCCCCCCCCCCACCGACTCTTATATACTTGTCCATTCTTGCGAACCACTTCGAAAACATTTCTAGCCATGCATTTTCATCCACTCTGTTCACAAACTCCAAACATGTAGCAATAACTTCAGTTTTCGAAGAAAACCTGCGCCCACGCAGCTTATCCTTAACTTTGGGGAACAGAAAGAAATCACACGGGGCAAGGTCTGGAAAATACGATGGATAGGGTAGCACTCTTACCTCACCCTCATGCTAAAACAAAATCCGCCGTTCTTACAGCACTGTGGAACGAAGTACTGTTGTGGTGCAACATGATATTACTCATTCTTGGATGTTGTTCCTTCCACTGTTTGAACACTTGTGAAAGACAGGTCTTAGTATACAACTCAGCAGTAACGGTGCGTTGGTTTTTCCAAGTGAAACTGTCGTTAGGTGGCCCTTTTTTGCGAAGAAAGATGCGACCATCTTTTCTGCAACACTGAGTCCCTCTTCACTTTTGTTTTGGTGGAGGTTAATCTTCAAAGTACCAGACTCGCGACTTTTGCTTCGTTTGGGAATCGTAGCTATAAGTTTCGTCACCTGTTACTATGTTGTAGGAAGTGGGGGGGGGGGGGTTGAAGACGTCCGGCTTTCAGTCATTAAATTTCGCGAACATAAAATGACACCAATCAACCCGCACTCTTTTTTGATGGTCTGTCAGATAATGTGGGACCCAACGGGCGCATCGCTCTGTGAGACGAAGATGCTTGTGCATAATTGTTTGTGCCGCTGTTGATTCTATGTTTAGAGCCCTCTCTATTTCCTAGGAAGAGATATGTGGATCATCTTTCACAATTCTCCTCACAGCATCGATGTTTTCGGTCGTTATTGCAGATTGCGGTCTTTCGATACGAGGTTCGTCTTCTAGAAACTTCCACCCCATACTCACGATACCAGTTACACCAACTGTTGCTAGTGAACGGTGTAGACCATCTCCGCCATCCTGGTACGCACTTTCCATTGATTTACATGGGAATTGTTTTACTCATTTTATGCCTGTCAGAAATAGAATATTCAAGTTCCGCTTTCACGAATTTGTCTTGCTGGTTATTTTGACTCTTGCATAATTTTGGTTTGTGAAATTTCTTCAAATATATAAGTATAATGTATTATTAATAGTTTGCTATATAAATCACAATATGTCAAGGGGAAATTACACTGTTCGTGTGTAAAATATTGCATTTCTACAAAATAGCACGAGTCCAAGATAAGATGATGAGAAACTAGGCGAAAACAGAAGTTAAAAATTACGCTCCTGAGAGATATAAGACGAGTAAAACAATCCCATGTAAATAAATGGAAAGTGCGTACCAAGATGGCGGGGATGGTCTACACCGTGAAGGGGAACATTCCTCAAAGTTTGTGTTCAAGTTTCACGACAATCTCTTGGGTTTAAACCTCTTCCTTGAAATCACAGAAAATCCCCACCTCGCGCCCGCACCCAATGTTTTTCTAAACATTTTTCTAAATATTTCAAAAGCTAGGAGCACTATCACCAATTTAAGAACGTAGCGTACTAGAACTTCCAAATTACTATGAAATACAATAGACAGTGTTCTCGAGCTCTTGTGCATTGAGGAGTGGAACGTTTTCAAAGATTATGACGTCATTATTTAGTTGAAGTCTCAGTACTCATCAATCGACAAGATTTCGTATTTCATAGCAATCTGCAAGTACTAGTGCAATGTGTTCTAAAAAAAATGATAATGCTCTTAGATTTTAAAATATTTTGAAAAATTCATCTTAACTCTCTCCTCGCCTCGTACAACAGGAGACAAGAACCTCCTACGACATGCTTATCTTAAAGAAGGATTAGGTAGGCTAATTGTTGAGCGTACACAGAACTTCCGCGTACGCCAAGCATGGAAAAGCAGCTAAAACCTTTCGGCATGCTCCTGATACAAGAAGTGGGCAAGAGTTTAATCATATGACGTGTGTAAAAGAAGGATTTATGCTTTTTTTTACAGTTAACATAAAATAAAACGATAGCTGAGTAAAGCAATAAGTTTTAATAAAAAACTTAAAAACAATTTTTAACAGTGTAAATGAACTAACAAATAAGTTATGATAATTATTCACATTTAAATTGTCAATAGACCTCCAAAGAATTAAGATTCCAAACAATATCCCAACATTTCATACTTTATAGGTCCTTCAAGCCTATGGTCGCTGGTGTTGAAACAGACATTTTAGTATTCTGTAATCGAAAGCTGTTCTCAGACCTATTAACAACAAAGGCATATATTATTATATTGCCTCCTGATGTAATATTCAATTTATTATAATGCCCCTATAGTGATGATAGAGTTAACAGGCTACGTAACACTGAAAATATTTTTATCTCAAATATAAACATGAAAGATCCTAGTTCATATTTTAATCTCCTTCAACCTTGACATTTTATTTGTACTTGCTTCCACATACGCTTTTTAAAACAGTTAACTACAATCTGGACATCAAACAAACAACAACATGGTTAATGGACAATTTGTAAGTAATTACTTGGCTTATGTCCAATATTACGAGTTCCATGTCAAGGTTAGACTAGGGTTATTCATATACGAGTCGCCTCCGCGTCTATCAGCCTCCTGCCGCCGCAACACTATTTGCATATTTTATACAAACTTCGTTCTTTTTAAGTTCTAATCTGTAAATTAATCACAAAGTATAAATTAATATGATGCAATATTTATCAACAAAAATTATTCGACTCTTTGTGTTAGTTGTTTGTTAGATAGACAAAAGGAAATTAATTTAGCAACTTGCAACTCTTTCTATTTACACAACGAAAGTCTTAAAATGTTTACAACAAATTATAATAGCTATTTCTGTCCAGACGTATCTCCAAAATAGTCTAGCGAAAAATAGATAGGGTCTATACAGAGAGTGTTAGTGCACAGGGGCGGGCTGGTAACCTAAGGGCTCACCCGGGAAACCAAACCGCCTAGCAACTGGCAACGAAAATACCCTTGAAGTGGGAGTTATGGCACGTGGGCCGCTAGAAACACCTTTCAAGGGCCTTCCATCCTCTTCATGATAGTAGGTCTCCAAAAAGAACTTGCAAGGGCCTTTCGAATAATTAATCAGGACTCAAAATACAAAGCATTAAGAAAATATAATGTTAAAAGCATATGAATGTACGAGCAACTGTATTTGCTATACTAGTCTTAAAGCAATGTGCACTTACTATTAAACTTCACATGATTTCTTGTTGCATTTTTTGAGGGCCCTAAAGTAGGCCTGCTGAGGTTATAACTTCAGTGTTGCGTTATGTTGGTCATAACAAGTCTTGTTTATCAAAATTGCTAATTTTGGAAGACAGGCAAAACCCTAACGCTACTACTAGTATAGCAAAAGTGGATTAAGTGGTAGTCTTTATTGGGTAACATTACGCGAAGACAACAAAACCAGCGGGGGCCCACCCGGAAATTCCCGAGGGCCCGAACGGGCCAGTCCGCCCCTGTTACAGAGATTATTTACCCGCTTCCGAGGTCATTTATATCAGGGTACATTCGTGGCATTAATAATTTAATTGCTGAGTGATTGTTACACGTATTACTCAGAATGCAGGGAACTGCAGAAAATTTTTAACTCTTGGTAATGCCGTGATGTTGGAAAATCCAATACATCACGAAATTATCAAATGTCACAGAATTAGCCTACTGCACTGTGAAACACTTTCGCATCCAACTTCTTGAATAAATAGCGAGAAAAGTGATGGATTTAGTATGTTTAATTGGTTACGCTATCGCCTTGACAAGTCGGGTTCCATCCCCCCGTCCTTTTGAACTTTCTCAGGTTACGATAACCACTTGTTAATACATCCTTTCTTTCAAAAATCATTATATTTACACATTTAAAAGTGAACAAAAATGACCGAAACTTGACAAATTTGAGGACTGCGAAAAAGTACTTAAAATTTACAGTACAACAAGTGTACATTTCTTTTACGCTATGAACAATTTGTTATTCTCCAAAAATGTCACTGGTCATTGTTTGCGCCTGTTGAATATTGTTAGATTGAAATCTATGCACAAATTAATAATTTCCTTAATTTTGCACAATTCAGCACCTAAGAATTCAAATATGTATTATAATTTATTGTCACTAATATTTTATCTGTAACTGTACATGGTACATTCACCGTTGTCACCCTACTGAAACGTTTGACAAGTACTGTCAACCAGTATATTAAAAGGTGCGAATTTCCCACTTATTCCAAACAAATCGCCAAGCATAAGTTTTAAAGCATGCAATTTCCAAAATAGTCCGATTTCAACTAAGGGAAATGGACAACTCATTCCCACAAAAAATAAATTAAAATTAAAGATGTATACTAAACAATGTAGCTCTTTTCAGAAGCTACTCTATATCCAACACACTTGATTAAAAGTGTGAACATGTGCAAATCTTACAAATGTAAAAACTGTTCAATAAAAAGATCTTTTAAAAAAATGTTACAACGAATTTGAAATGTGATTGTGCAGACCAAGGGAGTCTTGTGTGGTATGAGAAGTTGGGCCAGCGTGTGCAAGACCATGGGTTTGAATTCCGCTTGGAGTATGGATGTTTGTGAATTTTAACAAGCACTGAACTCGTGTAATCGAGACGGGATGAATCAAAGATTACTAAAATTGTCCATATATAAATGTAAGAAAGTTGTCAAATACGACTGTGTTCAAACTTGTTTTCACTGCAACGTGTAGAAATTATTTTAGACCACTTTCGGACACAATTGGAACACTTTCTACAGCCTACAGTGGATTTTTTTTTTCTAGAGAGAATCTTTGTATGTGGAATGCCTTTAAAAATTAATAGGCCGGAGGAGACGAATTCCCTACGCTCCAGTAGTTAAGACTGCAGCCAGACAACCTCCATAAAACCATCTTATCAAACAGTTAAGTAGTAAATATAAACAAACTTGTGTCATAGACATAAATGTAAAAATATTCTCAAGCGATTAAAAACACAGGCGACATAATGTTATAGATCTGTTGTGAGGTGAGGTCGATGGTTTGAGTAGATGTTTAAATTCCCAGTTGGACAGTCTTGATAGGTTTCTCCAGATCCTTATTCAGTTCCATAATAATAATAATAATAATTTTGGATTGATACCTAGGATCGAGTCTGTCTACTTCCTTCCTAATCCATTCCATAGCAAATCTAGTTGGCCAACTGACGCACTCTCAAATTTGGTACAGACAAAGGCAATAAAACCCGGAAACGATTCAAGTATTTAGATTTAATTCTTACATTCTTTCCTTTAGTTCACAATGGTTTCTGGTGTCTTCAAATCTTGCAACGTTAATTTAACTCGTTTCCCAACGTCATAGAATAATACAATTTCGGCATTATTTTAATATATACTTCTTTATCCTAAAATAAATACTAACCAGCAATGATAAGGGGTTTTGCTGGTTGCCGAACACTTTAGGATTTGGTTCACAAAACAGCTTGAGAAAAAAATAATAAAAAAAGCTTTTTAAAGACATTCTTTTCTTAAACAATTCATATTAAAACATAAATTTGTTTATGCATGAATAAAAAGATAAGCATGGGGCACGTTCTCATATACAGTCACTTTATAAATTCTTGAATTGGCGCGCCCATCTTTTTATTCATGCATAAACAAAATTGTTTTACTTTTAGTATGAATTGTTTAAGAATGTATTTAAAAGCTTATATATATCATCATCATATTCAGCAGTTTTCTATCCACTGCTGGATGAAGGCCTCCCCCTTTTCTTTCCACATATCTCGGTCTGCTGATATCCTTATTCATGTAGCTCCTGAAAAACGCTTGGTTTCATCTACCCATCTTGCATTTGGGCGTCGTCTAGGTCGTTTCTTTTCTCCAGGAATCCAGTGTAGTACATTTGTCGTCCACCTTCCATCTGTTCGTCTAGCTATATGACCGGCCCATCTCCACTTCATCTTCTTCGCAGTCTTGATTACATCCTCTACCTTTGTTTGTGCCCGAATCCATTCATTTGTCTCCTCCTTTCCGTCCTGGTTATTCCTAGCATGCATCTCTCCATTGCTCTTTGTGTGACTCAATCTTTGAGTCGTTTGCGCTTTCAATGTCCAAGTTTCACAGCCGTAATTATTATAAACTTTACGCTTCAGACACATTGGTAGTTTGCTTTTGAAAATAGTGTAGTCTTCCAAAACGAACTCCAAGCCATTTTACATCTTCTGTTCATTTCATCAGTCAACTTGGCATTCGATGTTTTGAGCTGGCCTAGGTAAACATACTCATACTCGCTTACTACCTCCTCCAGAAACTGATAACTCCCAATGACATATTTATTGAATCTCTCAAAATCCAATGACCATCCATCCATTATCGCATTCAACAACACAATATCTTATAGCTTTCCTTCCTCTTTTTGAGAAGATCTGAATTTTTCCTGACACTGTTCCATAACGAAAAAAAAAAAAAAAAAACTGAAGAACTCTCACAATAACAAAAACATTTGCGATAAATATTCCGAAAGACAATGACGTACTCTTCTAATATATATATATATATATATATATATATAGTCTTGCGCAATTATGCCATGGTCTAACCTGTTTACCGCACTTCTAGCAAGACATTACGATGAATTGCTGCATAAGACATTTTGCATGACCTTCTTCAAGGCTTTCTCCGAGGCTTGTAACCCCGCAAGAGCTGTGCGTATGAAGGGAAAACTCCAACGAAAAGTCCAATCCAGCCACCTGCGCCTCGGGGACTTCATAAAAGACTGATGAGCAAAATTACGTAACGCTATAAGTTCTCTCCGCTTCCTTACGGAGGAAGGATTTCTGATGCTGAAGTTTCACATTTATATTGCAGAGAATCTTTTATTGGGCGTAACTAATGTACTGGGGTTGTTTCTGAATTGTAAGCTACCGAGCTCCGGTATGGATAGTTACTGTAACGTGGGGCTGGTTCAAACCCTGATACCGCTGGCCATCCTGATCGAAATTATACCGTCAAATCTCATTACGCAAATGGTGGCTGGGACCTTGAAATGATAATCTTTCCAACTATAATTTTGCGGTAAAAAGTAAATAAAAGCCAACTAACCGAGATGGGTTACTGCACGAGTTGGAGCAGGGCTAACAAGCAGCAATAACACAAACCCGTCACAAGTCGCAGATGAAGTCACTCAGCGAGCAGCCTCCGAACAGAATTTTATTTATGACCTTTAGACATCTCAGGTTTGGCCGAGCAGCCTCAAAGAAACAGGACAGGGAGAGCAGCGAACAGAGTCCTGTTGCAATCTAACATCCCAGCATTCGGCTTATAAAAGTGACAAAATAACTCAATCAGGGGCAACATTATTCGAGCCGTGTGGACGGAGCAGCCGTGGCAGAGCACTGGCTTAGCATTCGAAAGGTCGTGGGTTCAATCCCACTGGCCGACGATCTTGACAGATGTTCAGTTTTTTTTCCTCAGTGCCTTCAACTTAGGCCCTGCCCGACGCCTTCCCTCCCCTATCCAGGCCTGAGTCTTAGATGCCTGAAGGCCATAAATAAAAATGCAATTCAAATTCGAGCCGTGTTAATCGATGTTCGCGCCCATAACCACTGGGCGAGGACTGACTATCTCTTTCAGTAAAGACCGGCAACAACCCGAAACGATATCCACTCTATTTCCAAACTCGGGCTGATTTTCTGTCCTAAGATTATATATATATATATATATTATATATAGACAGAGATGAATAGCGGAGAACCAAGACCTTGAAATAAGCTTCCAATCTTATCAATGTTTATTTCATCTTTCTGACTCGCTGTTTACAAGATGAGACCTTCTTAACCCAAATAATTAAGTAAGGATAGTAACATTTATTTAATTTAAAGCAGCAATGAGTCACATCTCAAAACATGTGAATCAATTTAACTGGACAGATAAACGTTACCACATCGATAAGTACAACTGTCAAATTATTAAGTAATCCTAGAAAATAGACTTCCACACAAGAATTTATGTGCAATCACTCGCTCGATAGATCTAATATGACAGTTCTTGGAATTGGTATAGAAATAAAAACGAAAAGATGAGAACACTGAACACCCGAAACGCCTCGTAAAGTCCTGCGCACACACACACACACTGCTGTATAAGTGAATCAGTCATAGGCAACGGCTGTATTACGTACATGATGTTTGTCCCCAACAAAGCTCACATCGCACGAGCCGGGATCGAACCGAGGACACCACGAACCACAAAAGCGAGTGCTCTACCACGGAGCCATCGCAGTCCCTGTTAACGCTTCTCTTCATGGTAGAGAACGTTAAACCGACAAAAACATAGTTCAACAGGGAGAGAGTTCAGTTCTCAAAGTTTGCAGAGGAGCATCAAATAGCATCCATCTATTTTCACAACGGTTCAAACTTATTATTACCTTTGGAAATATAAAAGTAATAGCCGAGACAGTATTATCACCAGATCAGTTTTTCGCCCTTAATTTCTCAAACACTATGCATCGGAGGAAATTTTTGCAAAGATTACATACTTTTGCATTAGGATTTGCCAAAGAAAACGACATGGTAACATCCGTGGGTGTGAGTTTTAAAACACCTCATATTCTACGTCTCGTGTATCAAATCGATCTAATATCGTTGAACAAGTAACTGTACTTGGAGAAATTAAATTCGTACCTCATCACCTCGTATAAAAATCTCCCGGCGATGCGTAGCAGATTGCACGTAGGTAGTAGACGCGAGAAGCCAATGGAGAAGGGTGTTTGGGTTCGTGTGTGGGTTTCCAAACGATATTGATCACCTACTGCTGCTCATTCTCGTTTCCCTTTCTTCCATCAACGTTCCGCGTACATCTCTAAGCATTGTTTAGCCTACTTCTTTTATAAACTATTCTTGCTTAATTAATGTAATTGTTTAGGTTAATCCCGGATTTTCGGCACATGTAATGGTTCCTCTAATGGTTTCTACAGTCATGGGATTATTCAAGACAGTTTACTTAAAAGACTAATTGAACATCCGCTAGAAATTAGAGCTAAGTAGTTTACCTTCGCTAGGGTAATTAACATGAGTTTCCATTCTGTTGAACTAAAACTTCAATTTCCCCCTTCTTTTTTGCATCTTACAAGAAGAAAACAGTCCTTTTCTATATTATCGACAATTTTCTTTTGAAGACTTCCAATTTTATACTCCCAATTTTTAAAAGGCAGTGGTGAAACCAGGGTTGGGTTCAGAGGGGCGATTCTTTGCCTGCCAGTTCGTAGAAACAGATTACTAGAAACAAAAACTGGAATTTTGTACTCCCGATTCAGAGGTACAGTTTTTAGGGTGTACATAACTACGAAAGTTTCTTGAATAATAAAAACGACTAGACGACAAAAAATTATTCAGTTTCCTTAATCAATAACACTGTTTTACTAAGACCAGAAATAATAAAAGATCTTGGGGTTCTCTTTAACTCTAAACTAACGTTTGTCATGTAAACAATATAATAACAGAATCGTTCAGAATTCTAGGATTGATTTATAGAACAGCAAGGGACTTCAGAATAACTAGTACATACCAAAAGCTATATTATTCATTGTTTCGACCGAAACTTGAATATGCATCATCATCTGGAATCCCACCACTCAAATTAATTGTCAGAAAATAGAAAAGATTCCATCTAAATTCCTCAGACTCCTAACGTACAAAACAACTGGCTTTTATCCTAAATTTGAACATTATATTAAACTAATTCAGAATTTTGAACTCCTTACGCTGGAGAACAGGAGAATCATGATTGACTCACTCTTTCTTTATAAATTAATTCATAACTGGGCAGATAGTATAGACTTACTCTCTGAAATCCAATTTCGGATACCGGATATTAGAACCCGAATGGATAACCAAGACCTTTTCCACTATGGGAAAGCGCGAACTGAGATTCTAAGGAAGTCACCCATTTAGAGAATGTGCATTTCGTACAATAAATTATGTCAAGCAAGTTCTAGTTTATAAACATAGGATGGTAAATTGTGCTGTATCTGAAACCTTCTGTAAATAAATAAAACTTACGATGAACACACGAAAGCCTAAAAGGGAATTAAAAATCATTTAATTATATTTGTATTATGTCTTATTCTTATATCTATAGACTATTTGTATATTTACTTTGTGTTTTTACAGTGTATAGTACTAACTTACATATATTACGTATGTATTACTACTGCACTTGAATTAGCTATGTTAATTTTAAATTTGGCTTTATATTTTGATGTATTTCTTTTGTGTTTAGCATATATTGTGTTTATATTTTGTTGATACTATTGGCAGTATGGATTGATTATATGTTACTAAGCATTCCTGGTAATACAAAAACTAAATTGTAATTTACTTCTTACAGAATACCATAACTGGGC
This sequence comes from Lepisma saccharinum, assembly GCA_022664845.1. Classification (NCBI taxonomy): domain Eukaryota; kingdom Metazoa; phylum Arthropoda; class Insecta; order Zygentoma; family Lepismatidae; genus Lepisma; species Lepisma saccharinum. The sequence continues at coordinate 62,638 of JAGDQP010005834.1, read as the reverse complement.
ATACGCCCGTTGTATTCTTCCTAAATGAAAGAGAGAGATTCCGAAATGTAAAGTTTTTACATACGACACACACTCAGAAAGACAAAATAAACAATACAAAATTAGTTACAGCATTCTGGGATTGTGTCTACTTTGAGATTTAAATTTTAATTTTAATTCCAAGTTTGATGTCTCGAACGCCAAGTCTGTGATTATGAATTTGAATCTCAAGTTTCGGATCTGATGTTTTCAACTTGAAACCGATACACCAAGTGGCTATGAATAGGTCCAGCTTTCTTTTTTTTTTTTTTGGGGGGGGGAGGTTTGTTTTTGAGATCTTAAGTCTTTAAATAAGGAACTGTTTTTCAGTTTTGAATTAACCCCCCCCCACACACACACACACAAATAAAAAATTCAGTTTTCGTCTAAAATCCGGATTTAGTAATTATTTTGCCTACTTTCAGTTTATTAGAAACTGTGCTCAAATTATTATTCAAATTAACTTTTCTGTTATATTAAAGTACACACACTCATTAAGATGATTTCCACTCGGTCGAACGCCACAAAACAAACGTTCCTCAAAATCTGTAGCTGTATATACTGACACAATGTAAACACAAAATTTACAGAGCCTCAGGGTGACCGAGAGGTCAGAGCGCTCGCTTTCTGTGCGCGTATTAAGGGGTCAAATCCCGCCGGGTTCCATTGAAGGGAGTGGTTCAGTGCCCACTTTACCAAAACTGTAGGCCCCGTCCTTAGAAGCTCACAAGCTCGTTTAGAGCGTTAATGACCATTCATTTAGAAGACGCACAGGCTTCAGTACTGCTGCGGAAAAAAACACAAAAGTAATGAAACTTTGAGAATGGGCGAACTTGTGGTAAACTGGACAGTCCCATATCCCACCTCCAGAGGGTATCGATAGTGCTCAATACGAAGGTTTCTCGTCCTCCATTACAATGCATGCACTACAGCGTGTCATCATCCTGCTAACATGGGTATCTACAAACGCATGGAGCAACTGTGTCCCACTCCTGAAACAAAGCTTTTCCAACATCCATAAGAGACCTTAGAGGAAGCTGGTGATCCTTGACACCTTCGAAGAGCGTGCCAAGCATGCTACTTAGGGTTCAAATCCGGAGATCGCACAAGCCAGCCAATACGCTGGATGTTTTAGACTGCAAGGGTATAATTCACAACTCAGCCCAACACAGGGAGGGACATTGTAATCCAGGTACAGCAACTCTACTTAACTTCACCCTGGAAAAGAATCATACTCTTGAAGGACGAAAGCACGGTTGAGCTCGTAGCATACGTACACCTAACATTATACCTGTCAACATCATTACACTGTTAGCTCCATACCGGTCGTGTCTAAGGTTGTTGGGAAGGCTGAATCAGGTTCCGGGTTGAGGTCAGCTGAGAACACGTCTGGAGTTACTGTCGGGACTGAACCGGGACTCTTCGGAGAATATTAGAGGTTTCCACCGCCCTTGTGACCACGCACCATGGTCTCTGCACCACCCCGCACGAACTCGCTAAAAATAATCCTGTAATGATCTGAATAATTAAGCAAAGACCTAAAAGTGACCTGTGACCTTCTCTCGACAGAATGCATTGTACGGGCCTACCGGCATACAGGCCCTGATCAAATATAGGCGCCTATACACAGTATTGAGGCGTACACTAACACCCATAGATGCTGAAAGGTCTCTAGCAAGTTTTTCTGCTGTAGTTCACCTCCAACGCCTGGCACTAATGTACAGGACCTGCATGGGTGGCAACATGGGAACATCCTGGAACTACCGGCTTAAAAGTGCGTCCTGTAAGGAATGGCCTTCACAGTCCCGATATGACACTAGTAGGCATCTGCATCACCTAGGAGTTCTGCACTTGGGAGACACCGACTTGAAGTCGCGCAAACCCCTGATTAGATTAAGTTAGGTTACGTTGTCTAGATGAATACACCATAACTGTCATGTTTCAGTGTCTAAACACATGTGAGCACCCACAAGACTCGCACCATCTACTACGCGTAAAAGACTGGCATACACTACCTGGTTTTGCTGCGTCCTCACCTTTTGCGATGAACGATTTTTTTTTTCTTTCACAAGAATGCTACTACCTACGTATTCTGTGTTTACATTGTGTGAATAGATATAGCCAGTGTTCGATTTATCAGGGAGGATACCGGGGATTTTCTCTGGTGCGTGAGGATTTTATCCCTGGTTGTTGATTCTCAATATCATCTCAACCAGGGATAAAATATTTTTACTAGGTATAGGTTTATTAGCGTTCAGTTGACACACATTGTATATATGGTATAGAACTTGGCATAAAATATGTGAATACAATACAAAAAATAATAACTAAGCAAACGTATATAATAATACAATTTACCATATATATATTTCCATTACCCACAAATAAACTCTATATTATGCATGATTTAATTAGTATACTAATAGAAACGGAATACAGTTGTCTTTACTATGTGCAAATAAAACATTACAAAACGTAAAACAAATTTCATTTAAAAATTATTTACATATTATTCTGTAGAGTAGAAGCTGCGATGAAGCTGCTTGTTGAAGGTAGGAAGGAACTGACTATTCTTTCCATTCTGCTGGTAATTTGTTGTACATAACAATACATGTATATTTAGGTCCTTTCTCTTATAGACATGTGTTATGAGGTATTACAAAGAAATGGTGTTTCTTTCTCGTATTATGCAAGGTGGTGATCGCAGTGGCGAGTCAGAACGCCGCTTAAGTTTTTCTTTACATATAACAGTAGTTGAAGGATGTATAGACAAGGTCATGGATGGATACTGCGTGATTTGAATAGTCGTTTACAATGTTCGTTAAGCTTTGATTTAGTAATATTCTGATGGCTCGTCTCTGAAGTTCGAATATCTTTTTGCGTGTTACCTCAGAACATAATTCCATAGCTAAGTAATGATTGAAATAGGCTAAAATATATTACTTTCAGTGTAGATAAGTTTAAAACATTCCAAAGAATCTTTATAGCAAGTAATAGCATACTGACTTAATTTTCATATATGTTATATTTTTCATGTTTTTATATATCAACATACTGACTATATGTTCATCCCATTAAGGAGTATCCGTTATTCATACTCCTAGAAATTTGACTTTCTTGTATATTGTACTGGTTTATTATTTAATGTTATGCTTACTAGGTTTGAAGATTTGTTTTGTTGGTGGTGGAAACTAACTTACAGTCAATGTTTTATCTACGTTTAGTTTCAGTTTGTTGTGCGAAAACCAACGTGATAGGTCGGCGGTGGTCTGTATGGCTTTACCCACACAGGTAATAATATGTTGAAACTTATAAGCTCCCACTAGTTTTAATATCCCCCCCCTCCTAATTTAAAACAAATCGAACACTGGATAAAGCTATAGATTTCAGCAATATGACGTTCGGTCGAGTGGAAGTATGCGAGGCACTGAAGTCCTTAATTAATGAGCATGAGTGTATTTGGTGTTTGAAACAAAGATCAAAAGGCGAGTTACTCGAAGACGAATGTAATATTTTGGAAGTCCTCGTTTAAATAAAGGATTTTGGTTTTATAAAGACTCTTAGTTTTGTCAATCTTTAGTCAGAAATGGAACATGCAATAGCTGTGTTGGTTGTCAATCCCTGTATTAAGGCAGAGAGGATTCGCAAGTCCGCAAAGTACTCATCAAACTTCGGAACTGGATCTTTTGCATTTAAAGTACACAATCTTAGAATTTTATCTTTCGTTGTCCCAGGTGCATAAGTGGTTTAATTCAATGATTTATCAAAGGGTTCCGGGTTCGACCCTCAGAAGAAATGAGAAAAGTCAGAATTTTTGGAATCTCTAAAATGTCAGAATTTCGGAATATTCCAGAATGCAAATAGCTCCGAATCCCGGAATTCACTTCGGACTTCCGAACACCCTACCATGTATAAAGCAAACCATATTTCCTCGAAGTTGTGTAACAGACAGATGGAACGTCTGGGGGCGACAATGAGGCACGTGCCTGTCAAATGAATGATGGATTGTATCTGTGCATCTTAAAAATAAGTTCCATGACAACCAGGAAACCGGCAACTAAACAGCACCAACTTTCCCTCTTCATCCATCCTTGTGGTGATGACAAGAACGGAAAAGGAGATGTACGATGAATAGGAAAAAAAAAAGAAAAGGAAGTAAAGCCAGCAGACACTAAAATGCAATAGCTTCTGCTCACGTAACAGTTATTTGCTTCTGTTAGCTTTTCGCGACGACGCCAACTTGAATCACTGGGATATTGTGAAATGTTCTTGTGGAGAGAGAGAGAGAGAGATGACACAAGCCTTCATCATCCTTTTGCTGCTTGTGGTGCCTCTTCAAGTGTGAACAGGTGTGAACAGCACCATAACACCTGCTGTTAAGAGAAACACAATTACTTTTATTCTGCTGTTTCTCGGTCTAAAACCAGACCAACTATTACACATACTACATTTATAAGTACGTATAAGAGATAGACGTCTCTTCTACCCATTTACCCCTTCCTCTCTTTAGTCTTGGCGACGCCACGCAGTCAAATTGACAACTTGGCGCGAACAAAAAATGCAGTCTGACGAAGGCAAGAGTTGGGGCAAAATACTTAGATGAAACTTTTTTGAAAAAGCTTCCAAGTTCAGTTATTTTCAGTTCGAGGTCACGTCTTACTTAAAAAAAGATCTTTTTTCACTCCTGAAAGCTTTTAATCACAAAACGGTGTAGTGGTGGTGATGAAATACAAGAATAAACAAACCTCCCACCATGGTTTCACATTTTTCTCTTTTGAGAACACTAAAAGAAAACGTGCTACATACCAGTTGATGGAGTTACTAACTCGAACCATTTTATGTTCTAACAAAAGAAACCTACCATGTCTTGTCGAGACGAGAGAAGTAGATTCAAATTACTGTATTAAAAACACACACAAGTAAAACTCGGATCTTTATATGATTCGTTATATTATATAGTATTTTCTATTGCCCTGGGTCCCTGGCCTGTTTACCATGCCTAATTATTTGCGACATCGTCAGGTACGATACTACGAGAAATTCCAATTTTACCCCATCATTTGCGACACTTTCATAGTCCAAGAGTGTCACTTATCCTTCTCAGGAAGCGTTATTTGCGACACAATAGATACAGAGAAGGAGAGGAATCCTTCGAAATATCTTCACTACTGTAATGTTTATAGTAGGATGTTAGTGTGGAGATTAGCTTCTAAAATCCAGGTGTGACCGAGTTTCAAAATCATTTGTCACATTTGCTTACAACTTGGAAATGCATACTAACAAAATCAAAGTAACTTAATTCTGTAGTATCTATTCTAGTTTTGCTCCAATAAAAGATTTCCTTAAACACCACATATTTGAATCACTTTATTTCGTATGCTGAATCGTGTTTGCATTTCAACAAACAACAAGTATTTTCATTATAAGCAAACATCAAATCAATATTACTTCATTCAATCCATGAGTACAAATTTGTAATTTCTTCATGGGTTCTATTGGCATATCCTGTTCCATTTGTGTACCAGTACTGTCTATTTTCTCCAAAATCCATTTCTGTAATGTATTCTGTTGATGCTCGATTGTCCTCATTTCCTGCTGTGTAATTGGTCTTCTAATTTAGTTCAAGTATCTACTGTACTTTGATCTATTTGTGTACTCGTTGAAACTTTTGACACTGTGGGTATATCGTTCCTGGTATGATTCTGTTGCTTTGGAGATGTTTGTTACTCCCCTTACTCTATCCAGAGCCAAAAATATATATATACCACTAGATACCGAAAGGAAATAAATCGTTTTTAACGCTTTAAAATAATTTTAAAAATACATTGAACAGCAGCATACCAATGGGAGCAGGGAGCTGAGCCAATTCTAGCAAGATCTTGAGCCCCCCTAGCATACCGTAAGCCGGAGATCCACTGTCAAAAAAAAAAAAAAAAGTAATAGCCACTTGATGCTATACAGGCGAATATAGTTCCTTTATAATTTTCTTCTGTAATCATGTCTGATCGGCGAAAGTTAGCCACATTTTTGTGTTAAATATTTGTGCTTCTCCCACGTATACGTATTATTGTCCCGTATACGTACGTAAACTTTGTTTCTACCTTATCTTCATACCCACCCACATATATAATTCTTTGTCCCCTTAAACTTGGGTTGAGCCTCCCTGAGGTTTTAGGCTAGTTACGTATCTTGAAGGGGAAAAGGGGGGCGGTCAGCAACTGACCACAACGTAGGAGCCTACTTTATTTTGTTGTTTGGGACTTAAGATAATAACGGACTGATTAGTTCATTAATTCGTTTATGCGCTGTTCCATTCATTTTTTTTTTTCATATAAGCGATCCTAATTCACAGGACTCATGTATGAAGAGCTTACACGCAGAGTATTAAACATAATTAATGTATGTAGTGTAAAATATTTGTGAACTAAATCATTCAGTGATCCAAACCCTCCATCGGTCGATTATATTTTGTAACGCGATCGATCGGTTGTGAGGGAATCCCTCACTTTTTTTTTTTTTTTTTTCGTTTCTGATTCTTTAAAACTTTGTACACTGCCCTCACACGTAAAAATATGCGTTTACGTTATTATTAGGGTTATAATTTTAACAAATTTTTTTTCGTTTGTAACACTGAATTAATAATGTAACATTAAAATCTATTTGAAGATTTATTAAAACGTATGGAATGTGAAGTATATTCATATTATCAACTTGTATTTGTGTTCGCTATTTAACATCCTACAGGAAGATACACAGGAAAAACATCTGAAAATTATTGGAAAGGGAAATAAAGGCTAAAGTTTAGTAGTTGCTCCCCCCTTTTTCTCAAAGGTAAACACACGAAAACATTACCATTTGTGTCATTACAATACTTTACACTGCTTTAGGTTACATCTGTTTAGGATAAGTTAGGTTTGTATTTGTAGCAGGAAGTTGTGTACTATGATCTTGGTGTCCTGTCATTGCATATACACTTCTGAAAAAAAGAAAAAAAAAGACTAGGATATGCCTTGTACTATGTACTATCCAACACAGAAATAACCTCGTTTCTTCTCTCTCCGTAAATTTTCATATTTACTAATCGCGGGAGCAACTACTAAACTACACCTAAATGCGATTCTTTTCTTCCAATAGCCATTGCCTTATCTGGTCTGCCTCTGGATCCATTTTACCTCGAAATGACATTAGCGCACCGACAGAAGATCGAAAAAACACAAACGCGATAGGTCGGTTGTGAGGGATGCTCTCACAAACAGAATAAGCCTATTACTATCACGGCTCTCTCTGATTCACACTGCGTACGTAACAGGTCGCTGATAACTTTTCTGACCACGCACAGTATTCCAATCAGCAGCTAGGCGGCAGCACAAGTCAATGGACAAAGTTTTAAAAATACAGAAATGAAATAAAATCAAAAGTAAGCGATTCCCTCACAACCGACCGATGGTGGGTTAAATAACTCGTTCATCCATTCACTCAACTGCGTGTAATTAACGCATCTCATTTATAAAAAGACTACGGATGAGTGTAGAAAATGATTCGTATGTAACGTAAAATGTTCACGTCAATGAATTCATTCATTCATTTCCTCATTTATGGTTGCTTATAAATGAGTAATTGTTCAAATTTATTTAAGTACGTAAACATAACAGCTATAGTTCATTCATTCATGTAGCATTCATTGGGCCTGTATGTAGCCATTAATCCAACAGACCATTCATTGAATCTTGATTAATTGCGTGTAATACCGGTAGATGTGCCTCATGTTCCAATAGATCAGTGGTGACGATAATCCCCCCCCCCCCCCAGCATCAGTCAATTCGTTTCAAGCTCTAAGAGCGCTGGAAACTTTTAGTGAATCTTTAAAGTAAAAACTAAAAAGTCACTTTATCAGTGATACTTTTAATATATTAACATACATTCTGCATCTCAATATAAATTCATTTGCATGCAACTACGAAGTGTATAACAAAGTTACTGATTTTACGACAATCAACATTGAAAGATAATGTTATTAAGAAAAGCAGAGATCACGTTTAATTTCTCTAGGGCAATCCAGACCGCATATAGTCCACAGGGAAATAGACACTATGAGACAACTCAGGTGGAACGTGCTGCCTTGTAGCCCATACTGACTGTCACCTTTTTCGAAGACTGAAACACGATCTAGTGAGACGCCATGTCGCAATTTTGAGGACCTATATAAACACAGCTGTTCGAGGACAACCAAACGCCACTTTTGAAGAGAGGATAAAACAACTTCCAGCCAGAACGCAGGGAAAGGGGGCATAGAAAGAGAAGAGAATTCCTCAGCTTCTCAGCAGCAATGACGTCTTCCGAGAACGAAAAGTGTCCCGATTGAGAGAGGAATGGGAGTAGTACTGTGGTAGTATCGCATATGACGCGGTTAAACTGGAATTTCCGGTGATATCGCATCTGACGGTGTCGCAAATGTCGAGCATTCAATTTAAGCACGTTTCTGGTTATTGTGAGCATAACTGTACTGTTTTTATTGATTATATAAATTCACATTTTACGTTTAGGTCATATCTTAGTCTTGTTACGGATTCAATAAACAACTGATGTTGAGAAATAATTCAAATATCGGTACCAACAACTTAGATCGGAAACAAAAAGCTCTACAGTTCATTTTTTCACGCTTTCGGTAGCCTATAGCGCAGAAGCGACGCATTTTTTTACGTCCTCAATTTGTTTGGCGCCTCTTTTTAGCTACTTTTGAAGTTTGATTTAGCGCGTTCTAGCGACTTCTTGGTGTTGCTGTGGCGAGTTTCTCAGCTCTGTTGTTGCCAACACTGACTGAGAATACGGAAGGAATCATGACAACGAATATTAGGGGCTCACACAGCGAAGTTCTCAGCAACGAATAATGGGACGATTAATGTTATATAATCTAGGTAAGGTTTCAAATCCACGGAAACTGTTAATATACTAGGACTGCCTGATTGCAGTGACAGATCCAGATAGGAGCGGGTGGCCTCCATTAAGAGAAAATATAGCATTATACTAACAATTTACCTCAGAGAAAACTTTTCAGATTTCTCTATAAATAGTAAGTTTTGGGAATACCGGATTCATATTCCATGATAAATCTTGGACATGTGATTACTTTAAACAATAATTTAAAGTACAAGGAAAATATCGAAAAGATCCCCGCTCTATTCTTCAGACCTACGCCCCTCCCCCTCACGAAAATGTTAGATCCGCCCCTGTCTGATTGTATTTCCGTATGGATGTTTTACTGGCACATCACCTGCTGCTCTGTAGATCACGGGTCGCTAATGGATCATTTACGAGCAAGCTAAATTAGAAGTAGATTTTGTCAAGTAAATAAATGGTAAACGACAGATCATTACGAATTATGTACAGCTGTGGACAAAAGTATTGTCGCACATCTTTAAACAATATTTCCCAAATTCGCGATGATGTCCCTCCCTTGTGTGACATCTACCAATAAATAAATAAAATTAGGATTAATAGTTCCCCATTGCGTTACAAAAATATCAATCTCAGAGATAAAACAATTGAACTATACAACTTTGTAGATTTTTGGACTTTATTTTTTGTTTGTTTTGTCGATCGAAAAATTATATTTTTGTTAATATCGCCCTCATTTAGCTTCATATCAGGACATTTTGGTCAAAAGTGCGTCATGTGATTATACATATATCTAAGTCAGCAAATTTATACAATGTTTCAATATATTTATTTTTCAAATAAGAAAAGTCAGACAGAGAACTTTTCTCCACAGGTGTACATGATAAATAGTAGAGCATTTTAAGTGGATAACTGATGGAACACTTATCAAGTAGATATAGGAATAATAATAAAACGTTTTAAAGACATACTTTTCTTAAACCATTCGTACCAAAAAAAATTAATTCAATTGGTGCGCCCCATGCTTTTCTTTTTAGTCATGTGTAAACATTTTTTTATTTTTTTACTTTTTAATACGAATTGTTTAAGAAATTAGGTTTCTGATTATTTTTTTTAAAAAGTTATTTCGGTGTTCGGACACTTTTCCTTAAACTAATGTATTGCGACCCATATTCTAAAAGTGTTCTACAACCAGTCAAAGGGAACATCGTTGCAAGCTAGTATTTGTTTTAGGATAAAGAAGTTCAAATTTCAAAAAAATATTAAAATATGCTTTTAAAATATACAAATATATGAAAGTAGCAATAGATAATTGTATTGTCACTTGACTTACGTCGCTGTGCAAATTTTCATCATTGTATGACGTCGGGAAATGAGTTTAAATTACCGTTGCAAAATTTGAGGACACCACGAACAATTCTGAACTAAAGAAAATAGTGTAGAAAAAAATCCCTATTCGCAAAATGGATAAAGAATATTTCATTTACGGAGTGTATGGAAATAATGACAGAATTTTCGTAAACCTTAGTTCAAGCTCTTAACCTTTGAACAAAATTAGGCTAGATACTTTACAAACGTGTTCTGACTTAGCGTCCAATACTCCTTAAGATGTCAGCGCTTGTAACGTTTATTAAATTTATATTGTCATGTATTCTCAAGAGAAACATTTGAAAGTCATCCCACAATCGTAGTTTCCTACACTGACAAGTTTCTCCATACTCCAACACACTTCCCTTCACACTCGCTTTCCCTATCCGCTACCTTGAAAGCATACTCGTGTACTCGTCTTATCGGTTAGATAATAAGCAAACAATGTCATCAGTTGGGCGCTCCACACTGTAAACAAGCTTCACTGACAATTATTAGGTTAGCACCGTAAAATGTTTTTTAAAGTTGAAAACAGGAAGAAAAAAAAAGTTAAGGCACGTTTTTAGCGAGTTTACTTATTTTCTTTTAATATTTGTGACGCACTTATTTGCGAAATACCCTTTTTTTTTTTAATTGAGGTTTGTGAAGTACGGTTTAAGAAAAGCGCACGCATTACTGAAAATCCAGATGAGAAAAACTAATGAAAATCATTTCGTTGTGTTCGACTAACAAACAAGTGCAAAGGAGTACTGCGCATAAGGGCCGTTTTCTGCCCCCTTAACCGATTTTAATGAAATTTTGCACGTAATATCTAGACAATATGAGAGTTCCAATAATCCAAATCCTATGTTTATACCACTTCCGGTTATCATGGAAAGCGCGTCCAAAAATGACCACTTCCGGATTCTTATATTTTTTATAGTATTGGTCAAAATAAATTCTGATATCTCCAGAATGACTGAAGCTATCAAATCCAAATTTCGTATGGAAAGTATTAATATAATGAGCATGTTACAGTGTAAACCAAAAGACCATAGCTTTAACCGTTTTGGAGATAAAAATAGTTTTCTTATGTACGTTTTTATTTACTTATAAAAATTGCACTTTTCTCAGGAAACTGTATTGTTTAACCATCAGCCCTCACTAGTTACAAAACGATACTTCGCTCAAATAATCTCCATGTCATGAAGAATAACATATTCAGAAACATTTTGTAACTGATGGTTAGAAGAAACATTTTATACTCTAAAGTTGAGTACCTCACATGAAAGTATGTGTTTGAAATTCAGCTAAATAAACCATCATATGTCTGGTTTTCAACCCCCCGGGGGGCCCGATTTTGCTCATTAACGACTTTATCCGAGCAATTTAGCCTAGAAATAACATAATAAAATTTGGTTCACATATCTTCAAAATTATGGCCGCTAGCGTGTAAATATATATATAAATGACATGGTACCGATCTCAATAGGTAGATTTTTCTTCGAATCTACCTAAAGGATTATTATGGATATCTTTTCTAATGTTTCTGTGTCCCTTCGAATTTTGACATTGTCAATATCACTTGGGAGATGGGAAAAGAAGTTTTTTAAACCTCAAAATAATCAAAACCTACTTGAGATCAACCATTTCCCAAAATCTGGCCTGGCAACTATGGCAATTGAAAATCCTTTACTAAATTCTTTCGACATAAATAGCATTCTAATGGAATTCACAAAATCGAAAGCTGAAGAAGTTAGGAACTGAAAGCTGAAATCAACAGTTGCAAAAATCATGGACTTAATTTAAAATGGAATGTTAACTCTATGTTTTGTATGTTATAATTAGCTCTCCTTTTTGAATTCGATCATATTTTGTACATATTTACTATTCATGATTTGAACCAGTATTTTTATGTTTTAAAAGAATTTTCAGTTGAGATAATCTCTCCATATTTCTTGTCAATAAATCAAACATTAAGATTTTTGGGTTTATAGTGTACCGAGATCCTGCCATATTGTCCCTCTTGTGTTGACTTCTATAAAAGTGCCTGAATATGTAAGCTTTAATGTAGGTAATAATTAATACTAAGTGTTTTTAAAATTGACAGCAACCTCAGAGAAATAGTAAAATTAATTTGACTTTTCACGAAAGTTTTCAATGAAAGCCGGATCAGTGGGAAAGAAAGGGGCACCAAATTAAAAAAAAAAAAAATCTTCGCTTGTAGTAAAATAGCCTTCGGCCAGCCCTGCAAGACTCAACAGAATTAAATGTAAAATTTGGATCCTTCCCGCCTAGCTCTAGTGAAGAGAAAAGGATAAACATGTTAGTAGACTCTTTCATCCACTACGAGGGTAATCAAATATACATGATGTATAATAACAGTGTTTAAGTTTCAAGCCAAGTTGAATGTGGTAGCTTCGTGGAGACAAAAGGATGATTTCTGCATTGTATGCAGATGAGTATCGTTTGGTTTGAAGTGGCTTATTAGGAAGAAGTGTAGTTTCCTTATCCTTAACAACAATGAACATAGTACGCATTTAACAACAGTTTTCGAAATCTAAAAGTTAATAGTGTCTACACCCAGCTTGTTTCGCAAGGTTCCCCCCCCCCCCACACACACACACACACTAAAATGTGCAGACAGACTACTCAAGTGGAAAAGGCCATCCATCTAACGATCATTTCGCTCGAACTGGTGGAATTTACGGGTTTGAAAGAGCTTATAAGAAAGGTGTTTTAATTTTCCAGCTAAAGGCAAATTAAAATAAAATATTCAAAGACAACAGCATGTTTAACAGCATTTGTCCCAAACGGACACGCTCCATACACTGGAGAATTCGAAGTCAGCTTGTATACTGAAGGATGCAATCGCAGACATGTATGGATCGCCCGCATCACTGCATCATGGAGACAGATGTCACAAAGGTCGATACCATTTTTCGAATTCGTCTTACTGTGTTTCACTAAGGCGACACCTCAGCTAGGACCCTGGTATTCTATTCCTTCTGGATAGTGATCGCTGAGGATGTCATCCCTCGACGTGACGGGTTTAAGACGAAAGTTGCTAGTATCCCCCCCCCCCACTTCCAGAAAAAAATAATGATTAATCAACCTATTCCAAACACTCAATCTATGTCGTACCTTGATCACCAGACCACTACGAGCCCAATCTTGAAGGATCGAGTATTGTTTAGTTTGCGGATACGTCCAACGGTAACGAATATGAAATTTAGATTTTTTTTTAATCGTTTGGCAACCCTGATAAACTATGGTGCCTGAAGTGCCTGTATGACCTGTCCCAGTACCTCATGAATATGTAGGTCAAATTTAGTAAAAATCAATGCACACGTGTAATTTGTATTAGTAAAGGCATTTCTATAAGTTGAATTTTAAAATAGGCTGGCTACACTGACAACTGGGGTGTTTGAGGTCGGGAACAACCAAAGCTTAATTGTATTGTGTTGAATGATGTTTAAGCTAAGTTTGGGGCAGATACGGCATGAAATATTTATTTTTCTTTTTTTTAAAGTTGGCAACACTGAGAATTGGGCAACCCAGGAAATCTCACATACCAAAAATATTTGTAATCAAGGGTTTAATTTATGTTGTATTTCTTCCTAATTACCTAAATAAAAGTAATCTTGCTTAAAGAGACGTTAGCAGTATTACAAATTGCTGCCCTGAAAAAAAAAAAACGAAGGCCCATGTTTGTTTGTTTTTCCTCTAAAAAACGGAAGTTTTAGGAAACAAACGAACTTTTTTCCTTCTATTTACAACACTAGTCCTAACTAATTGTGTATCCTTCCATATAATTTATATTACTTGATTCCGCCAGACCTCCCTTGTGGCTTGTGTCACCCCCACCACGCAAATCTCAACAACACCCCTACAACATTAAAATTTTGCTGTGAAAAATCGATAAAACCTGTGCAAAATTCCACTTACACCTTTCCAATTTTGACTTTATACCCCCCGCCCCCCCAACTGAAAAACCTGGCGGAAACCTTGATCCTAGTGTAAAACTGTATCACACACTATTTTAAATTCTTTACTTGTTGTATACGTATGTACTAACAGCGGAAGACCTGACCATGAAAATGGTAATACTGACCTTGAGAACAATTATGAAAAGGGAGAAAACACTGCGTGAGAGCCACAAATGGTCGATTACGATCTTTTAAGTGCCAGTGTGTCAGTCACCTGGAACCGGAAGAAGTTAAATATACACCTTACATCATAATGGCAGCAGTCTTGTCAGATAATTATTTTCCAAACAAAAGTGTGTTAAAATGGCCAAAATTGGACTATCTGGAGAATGTTAATACATACAAAACTCTGTTTAACGAAGAAATATCATCTTTCTTTGTGCCTGGAATATGGAAAGGTATAAAATCCAGTATTCTATCTGTTTAAAACAATACTCCCTCTCTTGGAAACTGCACAGATAGAACAGTGGTACGGTACTTTTTTTTGTGTGTGTGTGTATGTCAAAGATTGGAACACTCAACATTAAAGTAAAATAAATAAATAATAATAATAATACAGTAGACTCGCGGTTTACCGAGTGCCAATTAAGTGGGTGCGAAGTCCATATGCGCAATCGATCTAGTCAGTACACCTTCGAGAAACTTCGAGCTTGCTCGTTTGATCTTCGCGAAACTTCGGGCTTGCTGACCTCCTGCACCTTGTATTTTGTTTACAGAATTTGTTGTTTATCTCCCTAGTACAATTACATGTGTATTACTTTGTAATGTACGTATTAAATAAACACTGACTTTACATTAATGCAGCTAGTTATCGCCAAGTTTTCAAACCCAGATCTCCTTCATATTATCAGAGCTTTTCCGTATCCGAGGTAGTCTTGGTCCCAATTAACTCGGATAATCGCGAGTCCTACTGTAAAAGGAAAAACAATTTAAATATTTAGACGGGAGTTTGCAAGTTTTAAACATCGAGATGACGAAGCTTGAATGTCAGTATCCAACGAATGGGTCATTTTATGTGCTGCTTCTCTTCACTGTATATCATACATAACTAGAAACAATTGACATGAAGGTCAGTCACAAAAAAATCATCGCTGTTAACATTATATCTAAGTTTGATTTCAGTTCCTGTAACTATAAAGAAACAACGATGGAATTTGGCGTACCAACCTGACTCAGTTGTTTTTCTTGGTTACCAAAGCAGCTTTCAAATGTCTTTCACCTCTGAAGGAAATTCACTGGCTTGGAGTTTCTTAAATCATGTTACTGTGTCTCCTAATGACTAATAACAAGACTGCCACTAGACGAAAAGCCACCACGCCTCTCTGTCTATATTCCTTCAGAAAGCTGGGAAAGAACACAACCACTTCAAAGATGGACCTGTTTTCTCCTGCAGTGCTCTGGACAATGAGTTCAATTATTACGTGCAAGGATATTTCAGCTGTGTGTGCTAAGTGTGATAAGCACTCATTACTTCCGGTTTCTAATCTGAATTTTTAAGGAAGTCCTATTTCTGCACTATTATCACAAGGATAACACAACACAGCTAGTCCAGTGACACACAAGATATAACGTACAAGTGCCAATAAGTTATCGGAAAACAAACGTTGCACCAAAAGCCCATTGACTTCATACGGTGGTTCATTAACCCTGGCATTACCAAGGCAGTTTGGGGTTACTCGCATTAATAACCAAGGGGGAAGGGGGGGGGGTGTCTCGGAGGCCCACAAAGAAAATGTCATTATTTCTCACGGATACTTTTTTATACTGTCCGATATGAAACCAACGTCGGTTTCTCCAACGTCGATTAAATATAGCTTAACCATCCGATAACTAACCGTGCGTTAAATTTTTAACCGTCCGTTAAAAATTTTCCATTTCACCACCGCTAACATTACAAATTTAACGAACCGTTTACAATCTGACCGTTAAGTGAAGAAACCACTTGATTTCTAAATTTCTCATAAGCTAAACGAATTCTGATTGGTAGAGTGAAAAGTTGTGTACGCCGGCCTGACAAATGAACCTCGCAATCCGCAAGCAATGCAATAGGTGGCTGGCGCTTGTTCGTGTGTGTTTAATACATGTGTGTATGTATGTATTCAAATGATCTCCAAATAAATGCCAATAAAATAATATGACAATCCGTTAACAGTAAACAAGGCAAGAATCTTATCCTCTCCCGACTTCCGGAAGCAAGCTTCAGTACATACAGTATATCTTTTCGACACACTAGAGGAATAGAAACAGATGAGTTAAAAAACGTTTCTTATTTCTGGATATGTTAATACGGATTGTTTCTCCTTTCGTTTACATAGCTAATTGCAGTGCTCAAAAGGTTGAGCCCTTCATTCTTATAAATACAGACAGGATTAGCCAGTTTTCATCTATTTCATGGAAGTAAGTAATACTTTATGTTAGCTATTCCTGTTGTGTGGCGTTAAATGTAGATCCAATGTTGTTATTTTCATAATTTCGGATGCATGCAAGTATAATGAAATAAAGTCAAGCAACGGGGTGGCTCATGGATCAAGTTCAGTTTAGGTCACCCAGCCACTGAGAAATACGTACACTTTATACCACTCATTACCTTGCAAATAATTTACTTTGACACTTCTGTAAATACCTAGCGGTAGACAGCAACCCAAATTCAATTTCGAAAAGCCATACAATAATAATTTACATAAATACGTACTGGATTTACTTTACATACAGGTATGGCGCCACATGGGGAATATCAATAGCGTCATTTCGTGTGATGAATATCATGTATTTGCTACATAATTAATGGAAAGATATCGAGGGGCGCTAGAAAGCGTAGATAGGTTAGGTAAAGCCTGGGTAATTATTTTATCATTATACTTGAAGCACATCACATTTAACAGGCCATCCTTGTGCTCAGCTCGAACGCGGAAGTAGCTAATTAATTGCATGTACTTGTTGCATTTTCAGTCTCATACTTTTATGGCCTAAATCTTTCTGCTGTGAATATTATTTTTTGGCTTACCTAAATTGAACTTAACCCGGGGCTGGGACACATTATTGAAGGGCGTATGCGTGTTCTTGCACTCACATCATCCTTGCTCCATATTGTTCATTGCACGGATCCGAAATAATGTCAATATCAATTGCAAGTACATTCAGCGCCGCATAACAGAAGTAGCTAAAAGTAAGAATTTCTTAATATGAAAAGATATGACTTATTGGCTATAGTTAAAGGAGATATACTCGACGGAATTGCATTCTTTTTACGTAGTATGATCGTTATTCTAACTTTTCCTGTTTACATGTGAACATTCATAATACACGATCGGTAATGTTCACAATACTTTCTTTACTCCACATCATTTCTCCTCCCAAAATATCTTAAATCGACGTTTCTGGTATGTACGAGCTACCACTCGTACTACCACTCTCCGAAACAGTTTTGTAAACTATTTACAGACACGTATTAAAGAGCCGGCCGGGTGGTCGAGCGGTCTGCGGCGGTAGGCTATCGACTCAACGGTCCCGGGTTCGAGTCCCGGCAGGGGCATGGGTGTGGATTTTAACACTTAACAGCTAAGGGCAAATCGCGACGGGCCGAAGTCCAAAGTTACTAAACTGGCCCATATAAAAATAAAGTTTACCAAAGTTTTTTTTTTTACGTATTAAAGAGAAGTATTCTCCTGAAATTATTTAAAAGGAATTGTTAATCGTTAAGACGACGTGTACAAATGTAAAGCGACATTCTGCGGGTTTTTTTTTTTTTGTTTTTTTTACTATATTGCCTTTCTTTTGTACGATAAATATTAAAAACGTTGATCAAGTGCATAATTTATACCTTAGACCTAAATACGTAGCGCACACGTCTACTTTTCCTGTAAAACCATTCTATAGAGCGCGTCTTCTTAAGCATACCCATATAGGCCCCAAAACTTACTCGAACATCATATTTACATTGCCCGCAAAGCAGGCAACATTGTTTTTAGATGTTTTTGATCTTTAATACTATTGAAATGCATTGTGCCAAGTTGTATATTTCATGAAGCAATTCTGTGTTTATGCTTTCCATTTCTTGTTTCCTGTTTTCAAACTTTCGAGATACACAATCACTATTGGACCGTTAAATATTTAATTGACGAAAATCTGATGATTAAAGTTAACGACAGCTTTAACAAACCGTTAGCGTTAACCGATGTTGATGAAACGGTCATTTCTCCTAATCAGACGTTAAATGTGCTTAACAGGTTGTTAAATCTTTAACCAGCGTTGGTGAAACCGGCCGGTACAAAGTTTACTTTTATTCCATTAGGATGGTTCTAAGTACAGTGTTGCCAACTATATCTATATAATTGTGCACATGAGTTAGTAACTATGATATAACTATTTTACTTGTTTTTGTAGCGAAACAATAAACCAGATCAACAGCACCTTAGTACATTACAGTACATGCAGGAAGGCAGCTTCATACCACATTTCAGTGGAGGTTGCGTGTGGGTGGGGATCAGCGTCTCACAGAAGCTATATTTCTCAACGGAAATACCTATGCTCAATTTCGATTTCTTGTATTTATATATTGTTACAAGGGGTAAAATGTGCGTACAAGGTTATATACAGATATTATATAATATACTATATTCCGAACTACGCCAAGGAATTTTTTCCAAGGGGTCTGAAACGGTGCCCACCCAGCGTCGTGATGCAGTTGGAGAGCTGCTGTGAATGAAAGACTGGCGATCACAGTTAAGAGCATTGGCTCTCCTCTCCTAACACGTCTGGTCAGCGTGGGAGCAATAGACCAAGTCCTCCCTCCGTGCGAGGCCTCATTCAGTAGTGGATTGAATATGGCTGTGAATTATTACCGTCACTCTCTGTTATGTCATCGTAAAAATGCGCATTTTTGATTAGAAATATATTACATAATAAGTAATAATAGATTTTTAATAAGTGTTGTTTTTTTTAAAAGGAAGAAAAAAGTTTTCCCCGGGGGTGGTTTGGAAGTGCAATTTACAGTACAAAGAACGTGGATCGAGAGTGTGCGGATATTGATGCGCAGGCGCAGTAGATCTATTCTGTACACTGTACTGTATTATCAACTTGTACACAGTTTCATTTTCATTCTTTTTCGAACCATTTGAAATCTTGTTACTGTACACGTTTATAATGAAATTTTTGTTATCCGTCTATTCAATTAATCGTCACAGTCCCGGTCCCGACGGTTACGGTTAATGGAGGTTTCACTGTATGTATATATACATAAAGTGTGTGTTATTATATTGTAAAGTAACATATTTAATCAGAAAAAAATATCAAAAATAAATATTTATAATGTGTAGTTGGCAACACTGATTCAGACCAATAGTTGGTAACACTGCATCCAGAGCAAGCCTGCATGATGCAATACCCAAATTTTCTGAATGAGGAACGATATTCATAACTAACAGATTGCAATGTAGCATAGAGTATTCTGTGAATAACCCCTTACTACTATCAAAATTCATCTTCTCATCAGTTTTAGTTTAACCTCACAAAGGTCTATTTTAAAGAAGCCATCTCGGCATCTGCCAGGAAAAACCCTCGACACCTATCTGACTATGAAGGGAATTATATATATATCTTCACTTCCTTATTTGCAGAATGTTGGTTGTACATTACTTTTGTTTTACTTAAGTTCATTTTAAGACCGATTTTCGAACTCTCGTTACTCAGTTCTTCCATTCTGGTTTGTAGTTCTTCTGCACTTGAAGCAAACAGGACTATATCATCAGCGAACCGTAAATGATGAAGATATTCGCCATTAATTTTAATTCCAACTTCATTCCAGTTTAAATTCTGGAACACTCTCTCCAGGACCGCACAAAACAGTT
>JAGDQP010005834.1:207-42143 GCA_022664845.1 Lepisma saccharinum | reverse complement strand
ATGAAGTGGAGATGGGCCGGTCACATAGCTAGACGAACAGATGGAAGGTGGACGACAAATGTACTACAGTGGATTCCTAGAGAAAAGAAACGACCGAGACGACGTCCAAATGTAAGATGGGTAGATGAAATCAAGCGTTTTTCAGGAGCTACATGGATGAGGATATCAGCAGACCGAGATATGTGGAAAGAAAAGGGGGAGGCCTTCATCCAGCAGTGGATAGAAAACGGCTGAATATGATGATGATGATTATATATATATATATTAAGTATAAAGATGTCCTGTATTAGCTAATTTCAAATAGAAAAATAATAATAATAAAATGTACTAACGCGACTACGAAAACGTCTCTTCTGCTTGTGGAACTTGCAAGGGCACGACGAATTAGATTATAAAAGGACGAAAATTTCAATTACAATGTATTTCTGTATAGGTTTTAGGTTGCCTGGCAACGCAAATGGTTACCTAGCAACGGAATGTATTCATTTTAATATAGTAACAAGATGCAATATCGAGTAATTAATTGTTATGTGCATTCACCTAAGTGACGTTGTTCAAAAAGTCCAATAAATGGGAACAGCGCTACTTTGAGGTTTCACGAGATCGTGCGTGACGAAATAGATATTTTCCTTTTCATTACATAGTCATTTGTTCTTTTCATCTTCAAAATTAACAAATGAGTCTCTGCATAGTTTGTGCTAATGAATGTATCAGTGTTCCTAGGTAAATGTTCTTGCAATTGATAGTCTAAGCCAAGACTCCCTACCCACCTTCTAGCATGCCTTTCATTGTAGATTAAGCGAAATTTGTCTCCTGCCTGATCATTACCAATGTTCGTAGCATCACCCTGGCTAATGGGACACACATGTAGCATCTACAAAAAGGCCAACGACTTCCCTCTTCCTGTTTGAAAGAACCACAGACGAAATAATTGTTGCCCTGAGACAGAACACTGAACGAGAATCTAGAGTCGTGTCACGGGGTACCTCATCGATAAGACACCTAACCTTACAACCTAACACATCGGCATCGATATTTAAAGAAGAGTTTAAATCGACTGCGTTATTATAGCTCTCCTCACACTTTCAAGTTTACGTGTTTCTCGTCGTCCTAATCGAACACACAGCTTGAGATCCGAGGTAGAGTGTAAATGGACAGGCCATGCGATGCCACTCGCGACGAAAATTGGATTCTTGTCCAACCGTATCTTGCCATAGCATTCCAAGGAACGAAATGGAGAAGACAGCGACCTGGGCTTCTACTGAAGGTACAGTCGATTTAAGGAACTTAGGAAAACCATTGAAAACCTGAGTCAGGATGGCTGGTGTGAACGGTACTCGAACTTGCGTCACTTACCCAGACGTTTATCCGGTTAGGAATCGTAACTATTAAACCATGGAGGCTGGGTGAATCGTAGACGAAGCGGGGGAGTAGGTGTACCCTACAAAATGTATCAAGTGTTTTAGGAACATAAAGTATCGCCCAAACTAAAAGAACAATATATAGAAGGTTATGGTGAGATAAGCAGTGATGTATCGGATAACTGAGAACTCCTGAAAATAACTAATGTAAATTAGATGAAAAGGATCTCTTTGGAGTTAAAGAAATCTTGCCAGATCAGGAAAACGTAGAACAATGAAAAACAACAGACCTGACGGGAGAATTGCACGAGTCAACATTTAGACATGAAGAGCGACGAAAACTAGGAGACGAACACAAAAAAAGTGACATGAACAACAACAAACAGCAGAAGGAAACTATGGATATATGACAGAGCCTCATCAAACAGCGATCCTACAGAAAAGGTGCCAAACCACAACGTTTTAAGTGCCACTCATAACCAGAAATAACTTTTATTTCAGTGAAAATGCGTTATATGGAGGGAGGGTGGTTGTGGTGGTCATGACAGTGACTCTCCAAGTAGCAAGGAAAACAAAACAGTCAAGCATAATGCTAGGAAGTGCCACAGTCAGCTGCACACGTCACAATGTTGCATTCAGTGACAGAATATCAGACCACAAGCGTTTTAACTTTCAAGAAAAAGCGAAAAAAAGAGGAAGAAAAATTAAAACACGTGTAATAAAAATAGCAGAAAAAAAAGAATGAAATTCTACGTAAACGAGAATAACACAGAACTTTGCAGTAAATTTAAACATGGCTGGTTTACTTTTATCCATGTAAATGAAAGCTCAATAAAAAGGGGAAGATGCTACTCTATCACCACGAAATTCCACAACAGCATTCTTAAAGGTAAAATACATTCAGATTCACAGAAAATGGCCAAAGGGAAAGAAAACGTTCATAGTTCAAAAGTTGGAAAATGTAACAACATAGGTAATACCCGTGACAAGCCAAATACAACGTACGTTCATTTTTTAAAAATTGTAGCAATATCAAATATAAATTCGGTATTGCCATATTGTGCATTTTATAGTCTTTAGAAGCCACTTTCTATTAATCTGAGTGTACATGTGGCCCCTTTAAAAATTCAAATATTCCTTTGTACTTCCTTGGTACTCTGCTCAAACTACCACAGCGAATAATATTCCCTGTCTTGGTTTTAATCAGTGGCGATAAGTTTCTTTCGGCTCTTCTTTTAGGTAGATCAGTACTTACAACCTTATGATTTGGCACCCTTCATGCGGAAATCAAATTCTAATCAAGAATGATAATATCTAAAGAACAAAACACTTTTTGTTTCACAAATACATTTCACCTTTCGTTTATATTCAGAGTATCTTGTTATTGGTCAATACACCCGGAAAGTGAGCAAGAGATTGCTGAATTACATGTATTGAAGAAGGGTATTCGTCAGGTTCCATAATCTCAGCCAATACGGAAGCGTTACCTTAGGTCCTAGTTTGCTTCAATATTATGCTGTTCAACTACTTCGTATGTGTCTAATGTATTCTTGTTGTACGAAGTCGTAACGATGCTACTATAAACTCAAGCCTAGAGAGTTCAAACTTTGAGAGAAGGAAGTTCATAACCATATCAAGAGTTCAATCTGCATTTTTCTTTTGTTCCAATCAATTGATTGTTGTTCTCAACACCTAAACTTATAACAAAGCTCTTTCAACAATGAACACAAAAGAAAATAAAAAAAATCGGCACGTACTGAACTCTTGATACCTTTATGAACTTCCTTCTCTCAAAGTTTGAACTCTCTAGGCTTGACTTTGTAGGAGTAACATTGTAGTTTTGTGCAACGAAAACCATACACTAGGGACATACGGAGGTAGTGTTGCCATATAGTTTTACAGATCGTTGCTTTACACTAACCTTAAATGTGTTTATAATCACATAACCAGCGATTCTGCCAGACCCCCAATATGGTGGGTGTCACCCCAATTCTCGAGCTCACCCCCAACTTTAAATATTTTACGGTAAAAAATCCATACACAGTGAAAAAAAAAAGCTGTGTTAATTCAATACAATGTTGTGTCCCAACGTGACTACCACTTTTGTGTTAGATCAACACAACACACGGTCTTGATTTCGGTACTGGGAGAAAAAAGTTACGGCTGCAGCGAGATTTGAACATGGGTTACTCAGAAGTCGAACGTCTTACCGACATCGCTAAATCGTCAGACGGAGTAAGTACTAGACTGAAACAATATACAGGATAAAAAAATGTTGGTGAACCCAAAACACAAACAAAGTTACTCTCACGACTTTTGCTATAATTTAATCACTTTTCCATTGGTCAATTAGGGATCACAATCCCCATTTATTGAGAATATGTTCTATTTCTATGAAAGCAAGCAGCATTTGACATGTTGTTACGATAAGAAAGCAGTAATGCTGCTAAAGTGTTTGGCTGTCGCCATCTTGCTTGCTTTCATAGAAATAGAATATTCTCAATGAATGGGAATTCTGTTTCTCAGCTGACAAATATGAAGTGATTAAACCATGGGATAAGTCGTGCAAGTAACTTAGTTTGTTTCGGGGCTTCAGCAACATATATTTGATCCCATACACTGTTTAAATCTATAGTGTAGTCGTTTAATTCAAATGTTGGTCACTAAATATCGTTTGCATCTACTGCCTTTTCTATCTGACCGTTTAGCCAAGTCGGTAAGATGCTAGACTTCGAAACTGATCAACCCATGTTCAAATCTCACTGCAGTCGTAACTTTTTTTTCATAGTACGAAATCAACACTGTGTGTTGTGTTGATTTAACACACAAAAGTGGTAGTCACGCTGGGACACCCCATTGTGTGAAATTAACACAGCTATTTTTTGCAGTGTAGAAACTGTGGAATATTCCACTTACACCCTTCCAATTTTGACTTTACACCCCACAAAACTGAAAATCCTGGCGGAATCCCTCGAGTAAACCGTCTTTTATTTTCGTGTAAAGAAGTTCATCTCGTTGTTACATAACAATGAATTCAAGAACAGAGGTTTTATGAAATTGCCGTGACATGTAACACATCCTGAACATCTGAACAACGTAAAGAAAAAGTACATTCCGGATATACAACACGCGACTCATAGTGAACGGCTAGGAAGACAGACAGACAGTCAAGGATAAATTTACCATTTGCACACAGACAGTTATGTTTGGAGACACGGTTGGATAATTTTAATTCTGAACAATAACGTGCGATGAGAAAAAACACACGCCGCATACAGAGAAGATACGAATGTAAAACAAGCTAAATTAACAGGTACTGAGCAAGATGTAGAGATGATTACGAATACGTTCATACCTTCTCCTTAGCCAATCTGTAATCTCGGCTCTTGTAATAACCATCATTATACTGAAAATACATCAATCAAACATTCAGAAACACTCATTTACACGCACACCAATCAGTTTTGAATTCAAAATTATCTTTCTATAAAAGTTACATCTGTTTCGTTTTGGAAAAATAAAAATAAAACGACATACACAATCAATCAAGAATGATTCAGCAACACTGTGTACAAATACTTGTGTAGAGTTACGAGACGTCACTGAGCAAATAAACACACATCCAGGTGCAGTGGCGGAAACTGATCAATCAGAGGCACAATTTCAAACACTGCTCACTTCGGTTTCGTTAATACGAGGGTACTTCAATAAATATGGGCAAATCGTTTATTTAATAAGAGTGGGCGTTTAAGACACTGCAGCGTGAAGAGATTTATGTAGGGTAGGTTTTAACTAGGGATGGCCATTGGCCAAAAGGATCTGAAGTCCCTCCTAATTCGTATTTTGAGGGATTTTTTTTCGGCTACCAAACGATGTGTTCTTTCTTTTTATTTTTATTTACAGTGAATTTTAGTTTCACTATCTGTGTGCTAGGTAGGTGCCACGACGGCTGAATGACGAACACAAACGTTTAGTCTTTTTTGAACTCTTTCTCCCTGCTGATATATTTACCTATTGCTCAAACATCTTGCACATTTTTGCATCTATCTTCTGTTAATCTTCCTTGTTTTTTCTAATCACAATGCCCTGTCTGAACTAGATCTACATATTTACCTATTATTGTGCAAATCAGCACAAGTGCAAATTAGGGTAGGCCGCAGAGACCTGCACATTTTTCGGCCCAAGCCCAATTCAGCACGAATGTACCTAAGCCGGCCCAGCCCGGACCCGGAAAGCTTTAGAAGTTTTTGAGGCTCAAGTTTTAAAAATTCGTGGCCCGGCCAGATAAATTTTAAAACGTTTTGGCTCGAGCCCCAATATATTTGTATCTGGTATAATAATAATAATGTAATGCATACAAGCCTATGTGAGTGCTTGAACAATGCGATGCGCTTAGATTTGTTAGCCATTTTAATTTCATTCTACAGGATTGCAGTTTCAATTTATTTCTAACACAAAGGATCAAAATAATCCTTACGCTTTGAACAGTAGGATTACTTGTAGTCACAGGTTTCTTAAATCCAGCAAAGAAGTAGCTAGTCAAAGTATAACTTTTATTTACAAAACAAATTATCAGAAATTTGACCCCACCCGCAAGACCTACATTTGCACGGTATTTAACACCGTATTAGACTGCAACCCTGACTTCATCCACCATTTCTTCCTGCGGGTCTCTGAAGTGGAGAGAAGAACAAAGAGTGCGGTTTCCTTTTATTTTTATATCAAAACAACAACTCTGACTGTTCATCCCCTGGGATCAAGTGGTTGGATTGACCATATTCTGGTACTGACACGGACCAACAGAGGAAGCTTCAATACGTATACTGTATTTTGTTATTTATTTATTTATGGAAGGGCATGCAGTCACTCGTGTGACTGCCGACTGGGGTCAACGCCCCGGTGAACAACTAATCCCCTATAGCGAAAGTGGAGCCGCTAAGCAACACCAACTGTAAATATTGCATTGTTTGTAATACCTTTCACTCCACGTGGCGTGCACACAGACTTGAACGTTCGGTTTTATTCCAATTATCGTTTAAGGAAAGGCAATAATTATTGAACTGTTTTAAAGAAGTGCAATTAATCGGCCCGACCTGAAGAGAAAGAAGTGTCGGCCCGGGCTGCAAACCTAGCCCGACCCGTGCAGGTCTCTAGTAGGCCGAATCCTAATGAAACTTTTTTTTTTTAACAAAGGAATACATTTTAGTGAACAGAATTGACATTCAAGTATAGAGGTTATACTCACCTATAGGCGTAAGAGACTTTGGTCAACCTAGGAAGTGACGGAAAGAAACATGAGGCCGGGCATAGGCCAACGGCCTAATCCTATCAGCGATGGATCTGTAGAAGGCCTCAAAGGCCTAATCCTGGAAAAGAGATAGAAAAGAGAACTCAATTAATTAACAATGATTCTCTCCCATCTACTTATTTATTCTTTTATTGTCTTAGAAATTATAACTAAAAGTACAATAACTCCGATAATGAAGGATGTAAAACAGTATTTAAAAAAAAAGGGGGGGGGGGTAAGCTAGAAGTAACCACTAACTCGTATATAAGCCAGGTTATTATTGAAATAGTTAAAACTTCAATGACTAAACAACAATCTCAACGTATTTGTTCCCGTATTCAGACATTCCATTTATCGTATTATTAAAATACAGTACAGTGAGAGAAATTGTTCATTTGTTTAATTGTTATAATTCAAAGATCTCATATCACAGACGCGTCACAACCAAAGTACGTTCGAACTGAGAGCACAGAATATTTCCCTTCTATCAATCACCCTTCTTTCTAATAGGCAATTATTATTTTCCTATCCAAGCAACAGATGCCATAAATAGAGATCCAGCAAGTAAGTTTAGTTTCTAAATATTGATGCTGCAGTTGTGCGGTCACGATAGTGCGCGTACATGCAGATGTTTTTAAAGAGGAGGAACAGACTACTTGCAGACATTCGAACAGTGATACTAACCATGTTGTGTTTTTATAATGTTTAGAAATATTGAGAAAGCCGCCGCCGTACGTGATAAGTAGCCTGTAATCAGAGTCTCGAATGCGACGATCATGGTACCCGGCTGGAAATCGTCGATTTTGTGAGGTATATTGAGAACATGTCATGAGCGATTCAATGATTGAGGAAAGGATGCTACTATTTACCTAAGGACGCGAAAAACTGCACTCCTACATGCAAGTGGAGCGTCTGTAGTGAACGAAGTGCGTGCAGTTGACAAACACTACAGCCCAGACTTAGCGCCAAGTGATTTTTGTGTTCCTGCATCTAGAATCCTTCCTTTCTGGCCAGCGGTTAAACAAGGTCAAAGAAGCCATTAACACATAGTTTGCATCATGTGGAACATTTTACGATGAAAGCACACAAAAACTGGTTCCCCGCCATGACAAAAAATTAAGAATGGTGGAAACCGCATCGACAAGTAGGGTACGGTATAATATACCTAGGTATACTCACAGAAAATGGCCAATGGAAAGTTTTTCCAAGTCAGAAAGCTGTACAATTTGGCAACACTGAAATAATATAAGCAGTAAAAACAGAGTATGCTATCTCCATTTTAAGTCAATATCGACTGTAACTTGCAGGACTAGAAAGTATACCTGGCCACCATTTTCTTTGACTGAGTGTACATCAAACGACAATATAAATGATTTGTAAACAAATTTGCACAGAATAACAATTGGACACAGTTGTGTAACAGTGTACCAACTGACATTTTTGTTATATTTATTTCCGTATCGCATAATGAACATAATGGCCTAAAATATGTGACAAAAATTATCGAAACTGCTATCTGCAACATGCTGGTGCCTGAAGACGCAAGAACCAATCATTTATACACGTGAGTAGTGTTTTGCAATTTGCAAGCGAATCCGCATTCGTGTTCTTATGCAACTTGCAATGACTTACTGCTAACTTAGAAACATTGTTATCTGCTGGTGCGTGTTTCAATATCAGAAACATTAAGTCGCTCGTGTGTGTATGTTGAAAATGTTTTGCAGGAATGTCATCAGGAACAGAACATGTGACGTTGTGCTTATCACAATCTGCAGGAACTGGACAGATTGACGTTAGTATGAGTGTACAGCCAACTTGGGTGAATAGGAATAATATGCGGAGTGAAAAGGGGACGAAAACCGTGAAAAGATGTTTACTAAAATTCCTTCATTACGAGATAATACATGGTCTACATCCATGATATACGAGCGAAAGCATGGAGAAAATAAAGAAAAGCTATCTCTTGAATGTCTTTAGCTTTGGTAAAGATTTTTCAGACACACAAGAAGTGGAGAAAGCTAATGTTAAGACCCACGTAAATGCCCAAAAGCTAAAGGTACCAGCTCTTTTCGCCCATGGCACTATATTCACTTTTAGGGGCAGTTCTACAATCGACCGCTTAACTTGTCAGCGCTACGTTGAGGCCAATGAGAGTACGCAAAATCAGAGTTTACTTGAACTTAGCACTGACTAGAAGTTTAGCTGTCGATTGTAGAACTGACCCTTGCTGTTGCACACTTCGTCCTATGGATGACAGAATTGTCGTATACTTGTGATCACAGGTGTAGGGGTGTTTACCAGTAACCAGGGCAGAACAACTTCCGTATTTGCAGTATTGTCATGTTTTGGGGCACAATACTCCAATTATATAGACCGACGGTAATTGAATGTAAACTGCATCAAATCACAAATTCGAAGTTAATCGGGCATGCCATTACAATACTCGTCGACTGCAACTAAAAGCAACGGGTTACCACCAATCCACCAGTTTGCGGCGCCACTGTCATTGTGCGCTATTCCAGGCTTGACAACTCATGAGGTTTGAACATATATAATTCACCTGATACAATCACTAAGAACAACCAATGCAATTAGAAATTATTTTTAATACTCGAGAAAAGAAAGGGATCTGGTAAATCTACAGGAGATTTTCCATATTTTTCTTGGCAACTTCCATTTCTACGTCGAAGAGAACGACCACTCATATGCCTAATCAACCCTCACCTCTCTCTCCACAAAAGCTCACCTAAGTTATATATGGCGCCCGAACAGGGACTAAATCAGTTTACACAAAGCTTCGTTGTTGGCGCGAAAGATATGACCGGTGAATCGCTTCTTTGTAGATGTATAGTTCAAGTTCTGGATTTCGTAGTGCTACAATCGAGAAGCTGCGTGACCAGTACCAGCATAGTCAGCTTTGAATTTTTTAAAAAGCCACTTAGTTGTATGTCTGTATAAATGAGTTGTCTGTGTTTTGGAGTTTTGTTTCCGAAAGAGAGTATTGTTCTCCCTTCTTTCGGTCGATCAGCATCACAAGATAAACTAAACATTCTCTCCTTAGTCTTCAAATCGTCTAAATAAACACAAAGAACATATATGTCCCGCGCGCATAATGGTACGATCAAAAAGAAGATTTGGTTTTATTAGTTTTCCTTCCGGAAAGAACAAATTAAGCAAATATATTTCATGCGTGAACAGATGTCGAATCCCATACTCCGAGCTCACCAACCTAGTTTCAACTTTATGATTGCGCAGATCTGTTCTCATAATATTCGACAAAATTAAAAAATATGTTCAAAACATCATGGCTTTCAACTTCCTCTTCTCTTCTTCACTGTCTTCAGAACTCACAAAATCATTGGGCTTATTATCAGGCTTCTGAAGATAGACTGCAGAACTGTTTAATATATAATTTAATTATAAAATGTCAATAAAAAAACGAATTCGCAATGAGCATGAACAGAGAGATTCGAGCCCGCGATAGCAAGAATTAAAATTAAATTCTGCCACCTATTCAGTTGTAAGGCTTTGGCACAGTTAAGTCTATCTTGAATGTGGGAGAAATCCGAACTAGAGAAATGCGTGAAATGCATAAGAAATATTTCGTTTCTCTTAATAATATGAATAAATAAATACAGCTTAGATGTATGACGAAAAGACTTTGCGTTGCAGAATACCAATTTAGACGTAATTTCGTAATTGCTTTGCACTTCACGTTCCCAGGGTGAAAAATCGTCCCAACTGCAGCGCAAGTTAAATGACGATATTCTTTTTCCTTTTTCAGAAAAAAAAAAAGCTTCCTCTAGTTTTCTATTTCGGAAACTGTGCTATATACAGAAAAAAAAAACGAAGAGAAAGCCTATCATCTAAGTGTTATCAATTTTTTTTTAAATGTTTAAATAGAAGCTTTCGTTATTTTACAAGGTCCGTTGGAAGCACAACACGAACTGTACTTCCAGCTAGGATGGTGTTCGCAATATTCCGGAATCGGAATACCAATTTTAAAGACTCCAGAATGTCGAAATTCTGAAATCAACTCATGAGACAACGAAACTCGAGTCTTTTGAATTAAATCTGAATTAACGAATATGAATTTATTAAGGCCGTTACGTATCTATTTGAATTAAAGTGCACAAGACAAGAGAAGAATATGCTTTTCCTCTGTTACCGTGCCCCGTTGCATGAGTAAGTGGTTTACCTTGTCGACTTGTAATTAAGGTCTCTCAGATTCGATTCCCGGAGGTAATAAATATATTGCATAATACTGGAATTCAGGAAATCGAAATATTTTGGAATGCAAAGCCTTTCGAATTCCGTAATTGCCTTCGGATTTCCGAACACCGCTACTTCCACCAAAATAGTAAAGAATCACTTATTTTTTTAAAAAGTTAGATTATATTTAACGAAACGTTGTTTGATAGATAAGATGTGTAAACTCAACTCAGGATGACAATATTTTAGGAATGAACTGCCTACTGTATTTTAAAACCATTTCATTTTAGTTGTTTTTAAAATTGTAGGAACGTTGCGACAGTTGGCACCAACAAATTTTCTGGACAGAACCATCAGTTATGATGGCGTACTCTAATGTTTAAAGCAAATACACTTCACGGTAAGTTCAGAGTAAACCAAACAGAGTGAGAGTGTCCGCACAGACTACATACACAACGTAGAATATAAATGAACATAAAATGTGAGCGGTCATGCGAAGAGGTACCATAGGAAGCATGAAAAGTAAAAACAACAGTTAATTCATAAAACAATGTTACAAAAATGCATGGTACGAGGGGCATACGGAAAGTAATGCATGTTGATCATTATATCGGAAATTAATCCAAATTTAAATTCCTTTTAAGCAGCGTTCGTGCATTCAATAATTTTCGTTATTGCAAGTTTTGCTGAACCAAGGATGTGAAGCATAAACAAAGAGCTACCATCGAGTTACTGACAGCAGAGGATGTACTTCCACCAACATAAATGAAAGGCTGAAAAAGGTGTGTTAAGGAGACGACGTGAGTAATATCCGAATATGGACCAACAAGTTTAAGGGGACAGACACTAGTGTGGAAGACAAACCTCAAAGTGGGAGTCGAGTGACAGATGTAACAGAAGACAACAAAAAAGTGAATGGCTTTATTACGGCGGATCGTCGTCTCACTGTTGGAGAGAACTCATCGAAACTATCATATGGAATTAACGCTGTCCAGACGACGATCAAAGAACTGGGATACCAAAAGATGTGTGTAAAATCGGTTCCTCATCAATTAACAGCTGACTTGAAACAGAGGAGACAGGAGGCATGCATAGATCTACTGGAAGAATTTAAAGTCCGTAAGGATACCTTTCTTGACGATGTTTGCACCGTTGATGAGATATCGGCATACATGTACGACCCAGAAAGCAAAAATCAGTCTATGGAGTGACGTCCAGAAGCTGGATGAGGAAGTGACCCAAATCATTTTCTTGTCCAAAAGTTACAAGTGGTTTGAACGGTGGCGAAAATGCATCGTAGCTGAGGGAGACTTTATCGAGTAGCACAAGCTTGTAGCTGGACAGTTGCGTGCGTAATTTCTCTTTGAGTATTATAGAAGTTAGGGGCCTTTCAGTATGCCCCTCGTATTCTATATTTGGTGTAGACAAGTACAATGAATTTCGAAATGACAAAAAAAAAAGTTACCATCTTTTTGCGTGACCACTAACACACAGAAGAAATTGAAGCTTTCTCCTAACATAAAATCAGTAACATGACGGGACATCTTGGCCAAATTTCTTACCTAAAAGGAGAAAACGAAACGAATATCAGTCATACGACTCTAATTCGTTACCTACTAAAAGTTTTCAATTGTGACGCTGGATTTTTGTACTTTTCAAGTCAAAAAAAAAAAAAAAAGTTACCTATTATAGCGACTTACGAAAATAGTCAACCCACAAAAAACTCAGCTTCCTGCCTTTCACTGTCAGTATGCGTGCGTCACCGTGCAGTCATTTGTTTCTTCGCGATAGCTCTCGCCACCATAAACACCGTTGAGAATTTTCATTTCCATGTCTCTCAAAAACCTCTCCCTACTGATCTCCCAAGGCAACCAGGGAAAAGCTTTCGAATTCACTCTAGTCCCTGGAAGCGGCAAAAACTTCTCTCTCGAGTAATGCTTAAATTTCAGTCGGCGAAAGGCAATCAAGAGGAAGACAGAAGAAACGAATGCAAAGGAAGAACAACATAAACAGAAGAGAGAGAGAGAGAGAGAGAGAGAGAGAGAGAGAGAGAGAGAGAGAAGGCTTACATGTTCAAATCGTTGAACAGAGTGGGAGGAGGATATTAATTTACGTTCCTGGATGTTTACTGATATCTAAAGGCTTGCCCATTATAAGTCTCAGAGGTGGCATCCCTCGGCGAGCACTCTGAGAAAGGAATGTCCAAGCTACTTACCAGGTCCTTCATCTAGGTAGTAGGTACCACTCCGGCGGTGAAACTGTAAACGTTGAGGGTGAAGAGGTCCTCAAACCTACGTGCTTTCCCACTGCAAATTCAAAGTCAGCGTTCGTAACCATTAGTCCACGAGGCCTGATCAGAATGAGCAACTGTAGTGGTTTATGTTTAAATTAGCTTCGGTGTTTGTTCTCTCACACAAATAAGGATCCCGTTTAGCCAGACGGGTACTTTGGCTTCCGATACAAAAGGTCTCCTGTTCGAGGTTCCGTGGGAGTTCCCAATTTCTGACCCAGCATCGTGATACCACCACATACCTAAGAGGAGCTACCTAAGTTAAGAAGTAGCGGACTCCAGTCAAGAAAAATGATTAAGGGGTTATAAAGATCCTTGGACTGAACACGTGACACTACTTGAACGAGAGACACATGACAAACCTAGACTCAATTTGAGCTTGCCAGCTGCCACTGAATTTACTCCAACTCAGAATTCTTCTTTAGCCCTACTTACCCTAACGGAATAAGAGAGGTTGTGGTAATCAGAGCTGAAACCGGGAACTTTCCCTGACCCGATTTGGGAACTATATTTAACTTCGAAATTGCGGCATCCGTATTTATGGTGTTCTGGGCCTAACACCTCCGGTCACGCATGGATGAAACACTGTTCAAACGCATGGAAATAACTGAAAACGCTGATTTGCTATTTTCGGGTCAAGCCGGGTCCCAAGCATAAACCCGTGACAAGTTTCAGTTCTGGTGATCATCGCTCGTAATTTAGACACACACCAGAAAGAAAAAATATTTAAAAATAGAGATATAGCCGGCCGAAAATTGCAGGTGAAGATGATTCCATTCCACAGACATGCCAATGGAGATAGATTATGTGGTTACTTATGTAATAAAGATCCTTGGCACGTACATGACGTCATCACGACCAGTTAAGAAAAAAAGCTCAAAAATAATTATTTAAGACGTGGAATTTCGTGATCCACTTTCTCCCTCTACGAACCATATTTTCCTTTTCTTCCCCCCTCTCCACCTTTTCCAAAGTGTGAGTACCGTCACTTACGGGGCTACTATCCTCTCTCGCGCGTAAAGAAGGTGAAACAGAAAGATCCTGTAGTGATGGAATTTCCCTATGACGCACGATGAAGAAAGAGTATGGGAAAGTGGAAAACACGGCAATGAATGAGAGACAAGTTCTTTTGGATGATCTGTCGTGCGTAAGAGGGTACTCATACTCCACCCCATTTGCGTAATTTCATTCAATGTATTTGCGTAATTTTCTCAGCTACTA
This sequence comes from Lepisma saccharinum, assembly GCA_022664845.1. Taxonomy (NCBI): domain Eukaryota; kingdom Metazoa; phylum Arthropoda; class Insecta; order Zygentoma; family Lepismatidae; genus Lepisma; species Lepisma saccharinum. The sequence continues at coordinate 27,772 of JAGDQP010005834.1, read as the reverse complement.
CTTTGGTAGTGGTGTTTTCTTTCTTTCTCTCTCTCTCTCTCTCTCTCTCTCTCTCTCTCTCTTTTGCCCTCTTCTGATTCTTTCCTCTATAACCTTCCGTCATACACACTTACTTCCCTCTTTCCTTGTTCACGTAAACCCACAACAAGTGCAAGGACACACGCAAGTCTGTTCTTATCTTAAACAGGACTTGCCAAGCCTTAAGGCCCAAGAATAGCCACGTTTTCCGCTTTCTGTCGAGCAATTCAGATATTTAAAATAAAACAGCCGGTAAACCCAGCAAAACTGCTTTTAGGGAGGGAAAAAAAAAACTTCGGGGAGCCCAGAAGACAACTTACTGGTGCACGTACTAAGAAAATACCCGAAGATTGGTTTTGCCGCCAATTTGCGCATTGGTATGCATGAGGAGTCTTCTACCATTATTGTCCCTGATATAGAAGAAGTTAAATCACGATTTTTGTACGCTAGTATATTGTTGGGTAAGGCCTTACTAGTAAGTGTTAAAAAATGTCAGACTTCTGTCACTGACAAGTAAACGTTCTTTCCTAACAATTGGGATCTAGGCATGTTCTGAAAGTACACAATCAGAATAGTATAAACGTGTAATCCTAGCGGCAGACGGCAAAGGGTATAGAAGCTATGAGAGTTTCAAGGAGGAGTCGCTCGCAGTAGTAATCTACTAATAAATCTCGTAGCGTTGTTACGTAACACACGTCCAGTGTAAATACAACTTCCAAACAGCGCCGGATTAACACGTCTGTGGGCCCCTAGGCTAATTGTATACAGTGGCCCCCCCTGTAATTTGATTTTTGGCTCAATTTTGTTCGTTCCCACGCTAGAATCATTGACACTTAACACATCACTGTTGTTTGAAACTTCAGCTTCCCACTGGTCAGCAAGAGTTCCTTCTGCAATTGACTGCTCATTTTCCTTACAGTTTAAGTTGAAAAACTGTGTTAACTTAGGTAGTTTTGCTTCTTTCTTGGTCCTTTCCTCACGCTCTTTCCGTTTAGCGCAACCACTTTTATATTTCTTTGTTGACATTATCATAAAAACTTTATAAGAATGGAGCGTTTACTCGACTGACCTAACACCAAGTGATGCCTCGCCTTGTTATGGTCATAGATAACAGAAAATAATGTAGATGGGAAACTACCATAGCACGAATCGGAACCATATTTTCTGCCATCTGGTGTCTGTCTTCCTAAACTGTGAAGAAACTATATAAATACGACAACGTCAATATGAGTGTTTTTAATATGTATGTGTAAATTATCAAGCAAAATATTTAATATAAAACTATTATCCTTTTGTTTCATACTTGGTGGGCCCTTCTTGTTGGTGGGCTCCTAGGCTGCAGCCCCGTTAGCCCCCCCTTAATCCGGCGCTGCTTCCAAATCACCATTTACAAGGTCCGGGCCGTGGATACGTGGTTTAGGCGTCGGCTTGTTGAGTGAAAGAACCTGAGTTCGAATCCCGATGGGGGGATTTTTTTTCTTTTAAATACATTTCTATATGTTCCTATTTATTATTAATAATTGCTTTCTTGCATTTATGTAAATTATCTTAGATTAGTGACCATGGGTTAGATTAGGTTACGTAAGGTCAGGTCTCGTTATGTATCTATACACTTTCGTTTCTTTCTTTCAAAATACATTTCTATCTGTTCACATTTATTATTAATAATTGTTTTCTTGCATTTTACTGACTATGAGTTAGCGGATGTTAGGTGAAGTCAGGTTCGCACAAATATAATCGTACCTGACCTTATCTAACTTACCCTAACCCATGCTCACTAATCTAAGACAATCTACAATAAAGCAATTATTAACAATAAATATGAACAGATAGAAATATATTTTGAAAGAATAAGAAAACTAAAAAAAAAAAAAAAAAATCTTGCCCCCGCCGGGATTCGAATCCGGGTTCTTTCACACAAGCCGATGCCTTAACCACTTATCCACAGTCCGTCCTTGTAAATTGTGATTTGGAAGTTGTATTTACACTACACGTGTGTTACGTAACAACGCTACGAGATGTTATAGTGGATTACTGCTGCGACCGGCCCCTCCTTTAAACCCTCAACTTCTATGCCCTTTGCCGTCTGCCGCTAGGATTACACGTTTATACTATTCTGGTTGTGTACTTTCCTTTTAGATGTCCTTTTAGTTTTAATTTTTCACTTTCTGAACTGAATTTTTATCCATTTCATTTAATCATGTATAACGGATGATCGTTTCATTATTTTCTTAATATAAAAGTAAGATCTTTTATATAAAAAATTTCGATTCTCAGAAAATTGGATTTAGTTCTTGTAAATAATCTTAAAGAAATATGATTAATAATTATGGGGACGTTTGAAGTAAGGGTCTTTCAAACCTTCTACACTAAAATAAATAAACATTTGTTTATACTTTATAGCTCCAAATCTGTGTGAGAATATGCGTAAAGCGAAGCTTTTGTAGCAGGAAAACTTATCCAGCAGTCCGCTAGATGATCGATCTTCACCGAAAGTCAACGTGACTAGAAATTTGGGGGAAAAAGATCTGCTAAGTTAAATTGCAATAGCATTAAGAAGATAATGTTCAAGGATAGTGCTACATGGAGAAATTCAGGTATTGGCATATCTGAAGATAATTACGTGCAAAGTCGACCAGGTGCAAATAACTTGTTGTACTGGTCTTCTTGTAGTTCGAGACAGTAGGCAGAGGAAGTTGAATTAAGATATGTAAATACCTTGATTTGGTATTCGGGTAGCTCGGAAGTTATTTATCTTTCCTTAGGCTGCTGAAAAGCGCCTGGGATCGATCTTTCTGCAGCTCCAGCGAGGTCGCGACGATTAGTCGTAGCGTCTACTGCATAAGTAAGTCGTAGAATGAGGCACACTAATCGCTTACAGGGCGTGTGACATATGGGTGTCATTGCTAAAAGAGAAATAATAAACTTAGCGCACAATAAAGTTTAGACTGCACGAAGAGCCAGCGTCCGTAGAGAGACTATTCGGCTCCGTTCAAATTTGTAAAGTAGGCAAGCAGAATACAAATCGTCTATTTCCGCATTGGATCCCCGAGAGTAGGACGGATCAGGAATACCAGAAATCAGGACTATGTTTTGAGGTTTGAATTTCTAGTAATCAAAGCCTCGTAAATGCAAATTAACTTGAAGATCAGTTAGTTTCCTTAAAGAATTTAACAGAAGCAGCTATATTTTGTCCTCCGTATACTTTCAGCATTTCAAGAAGTTTAAATGTATACAAAGCGTTCCAGAAGTGACGTTTCATAAGGACAATTTGTTCATCGAAAAGTAGGACGTTACTATTGTCCCGAGAAAAAAAAATAGTCACGTATCGTTGATTAGTTCAAAGTGAAACACTAAGATTTAAGTAAACCCATTCTGACCGAGACAACGTACTATTATACCTACCTTCAAGGAGCACAAAATATCCAAATAGTAATTGTGAAGGAGGACAGTAGGACATTCTGTTGATTAGGCAGAACATTTTTAAGTCTATACAAAAAGATAGTGGAGTAAAGCTCCAAAGTATATAGAGACATATTCATTTTTGAGTGTCAAGAGAATAAAATCGTTGCATATATATTTTATTTATATATAGTTTTGTTGGGAAAATTCATTATAGTTATAGTGAAATATAACATCAAGCTCAACCGAATCCTTGATCATTAGCTATTTCGAAAAGGGACGATAAAAAAAGAACAGGGACAATTGAAAAAAAGATGAGGGACATAAAAAGAAAGAAGAGAAACAGATCAGACTTAGCGCCTATTGAAAACTAAAGACTGTGAAACAAAAACGTAAAGATAAATTTGTGAAGGATATAATTCAAATTGATTCCTGTTGAAAGTGTATACCATAGTGCAATTATGGAAGACCAGAAGCAAAGTTCAAGTTACAATTTGAGGAGTACTTGCTCTAATAGTTGCGAGGAAGATTGGATTCATCTACGGCAGAGAGATTTCGCGAACAACAAGAAATGATGATATGACAATAAAATGTTGTCGATGTAGTGCAACCTATCATGTCTCGTGTATCCAACACCAAATAATAAGGAAACGAAATCGGAGGAAGATTCCAGTGTCGACAAAGAATTGGTATGTCCACAGTGTGATAAAGAAAGTAAAGATTTAAGAGCTAATATGTTATATGGTCAGATGCAGGATATGTTCACTAAACTGATGGCGAAGATTTATGACCAATCTAGGCCGACCTCATCAAATATGGAAGACCAAGCCAAGCAGGTCAGGGCAATGATAGATGAAATACATGCTGATGCTCTGGCTAGATTCAGTAACGTGGAGAAACGTATGGACGAGATGATTTGTAAAAGTAATCGCACGAAACTCGATACAAGAATTGCGACAGGACTCGTAAAAGTGAAAAGAGATGTCTTGAAGACAACTACAAAGTTAATACAAATGACTGTCGACGGTATACACGAAAGCTTACATACTAAAATGAATGAAAGCGTCAAGCCCCTTCAAGATAAGTTGGATAACATCGAAGGACGTATAGAGCAGTCTTTGGATTCTACGGATGTACTTTGCAAAGGAGTGTCAAAGAAACTCAGATGGAAGTGCTGAAGAGAGAAAGCACCCTGAATATTCATCGATTGATGAAAGTAGAGAACATAGGATGGAGGCGATGAGTACCCTTCTGAAGCTGGAAGCTCCACCAAACAAGTATGAACATGGTTCACATGAAAATATGATCAAGGGTAATGGTTGCCTTAACCAACGATGACTGTCTTCAAAATAATTCACCTTTATGTCAACTCCTAGAAAGGAAAATCCAGTCTGTATAAAACGCAGCATGTCTTCTTCAGAAAGTGGTTTCTCGGACAAAGAACATCATGAGGATTCGAGAGGAAGGATATCGACCACTGATCCGGATTCAGGGAATGAAAATCTATTAGAACATTCCAGACGCCGCAGTCCTTCGAAGAAACATTCGTCCGACAAGGAGTCTTTATGCAAGCATAACACTCTCAAATGGAATGTCAAATTAACGATCTTAAATCTTTTTCTACTTTCTCAGCCGAAATGTCGGAAATGTCTGCTAAGTCCTATTTAAGTCAATTGAAAGGGAAGTGGATATTTGTTGCTATATCGATAGAATATTGTAACTGGGCATCAGCTCGTTGTATTCTCATAAACAAGTGAACAGGTTATCCCTTTAATACGGACATCCTCTATTAGATACGGACACAAAATTAATTACAAATTCCTGTCAAAGCGGAAACAGTTCATTATCAATTCTAAAATTCAAATTTCTGACACGCAAATTGAATGTGAATTTTATTTATTGCACTTTAACGCAGGTCGTAACAAGGTTGAGAACGTGATGTGTGAAGGAAGTTCATCCGAGCCTAATTTTTAGTGTATTACCACCCTGGCATTAACCTGGTGTAACCTCTTCGGAAACCTCAATATGGTCCGCAAATGGAATCGATCCCAGAACCTTCTGAGGGGGTACTGCAGAGCTTTTAATTAAAGTACAGACCGTTGGTGACGATGAACATTGTGATATACAATTTACTTGAACTTTTAGTCGAATGTATTGTACATCGAGTACTGACTCCCTATTCAAAACCTCTCTATGGCAGACACCCCTCTTGAGCGGTCACTTTCATCGGTCCCGAGGGTGTCCACTAGAGAGAGGCTTCACTGTATTCACAATAACATTCAAAATATTGTTTTTAAAAATAATCTAAAGCCCAGCTTTATGACGCTTAGTTTTGGGTGGAGTTATTGGCTGTTTCCAGTTTTTGCTCTGAAATGTAAATTACTTACATGGTTTATTTAGAAGTCATTTTACAGAAAATAGGACAAGTTGCCCTGTTACTCTCAAAAGACATTTGAGGAAATATTACTATTTGAGGAAATAATAATATTCTTGGTAGAATACCTGAATCACCAACAAGAAAAATCTCTCCGGAAATAGTATGGCTACTCTCCAGGGTTTAATCGTTGATATCACTGTTACCAAGCGACAATACTACATCATCCGGGCTGATGTTTATCGAGTACTTTCTTAAAGAGGTCCTTCAAATCACAGTGAAGTATTTTACCAATAAAACTATTTTCCGCATATTCGTTATGTTTATTTATTTTGAACTCGACGATCGTTTCGTCGTCAGGGGATTTGGTTCTACGTTAAATTAATTAAAATTATATAAAACGTTATAACATAGTTATATAAATTCTACCGCTGTGACAATGTGTGTTAAATCTATTGTTATTTATTTAAATTTAAAATTCTTTGTTGTCCTGTGTAATTTTTCACTCTCGAAGAGCTTTCCACAACAGTGCCCATAAGGAAAACTCTTCAAGAGAGTGAAAAAATATTTTCTCAAGAGGAATATTGAAGACTTAGAAACAGATGTAAGCAGCAAGGCTTACGAAACGATCGTCGCGTTCAAAATAAACACCGAATATCCGTAAAATAGTTTTATTGGTAAAATGTCAGCTATACGTTGTGAAGTCTTAAAACAATATTTTACACAGTGAAGTATATTCGGTTGATTGAATTAAAAATTGTTATTAACGCCCTAAATTAGCCGGTAAGCTTGTAAGAATGGGACATGAAAGTTTTGGTCAAGTGGGTTCCGAACCACTCCGTTCAATGGACTCTGGCTGGAATTGAACCAGTGATCACGCGCACGTAAATCAAGCGCCCTAACCTCTCAGCCATCCGAGGTATGTTCGAAAACCAATCGTCAAATGGGAAACTGTCAAATATACGCTGCACAGATGAAGCAAAGAAATTTTAGGGTGAAGATAAAGTCGAAGGAAGTTTGTCTTCCAACAACACTACCACAATTGAAGAAAAGAAAACTGCCATCTAGGCGTCCGGAAAAGAATGTCTACATGAAAATAAAAGAGAAGTTACGCGGAGACATTTGGTCGAAATATAGAAAGACACGTACTTTCCACGTTTATTGTGAGCACTTTTGCGTGCCGCATTGCACAGTTTGGTTTCCTCCTATAGATCTTTATTCGCACTAGTGATGCACACCATCAGTGGTGCCAACTGGAAAAAATTAAAAATAACTAAGTTACACTGGTGAAAAAAAAAACTGTTTAAAACTCTAAATTACAAGCGACGTGGCAAGCCCAGAGTCTGGATGCCTCCCCAGTCATTTCGAACAGATAAATCTCTCGGCTCACCCAATAAAGCTTTCTCTCCGTTACAATCATGGTAAATCTTTTTTATATATTGAAATCTATGTGGTTTGGAAGCCGGCGAACCGGTTATATGTTAACAACACGGCATTGCGCCATGGGCCTGACTTGGGCACTACATCGTGATTACTGGACCGTGGACGACTGGCGAGGAAGACAGTATGGTCAGGTGAATATCTGTTTCAGATAACATTACAATTTTGGAAAGCTGGCACGATAGTGGTTATGAGACTGAATGATATGAAGTAATAAACGCTTTAAACAAATAACTGCAGTGTACGACGTCGAAATCTGATAGCAGCCAAATTAAATATCTTAGCTAAAACAGACGTTCCTAAAACGTCTTTACTTTCAAAATCGAAAAACAAAAATAAGTGCGCAGGTTCTTAAGGAACTATTCGGAGTGGCGGTGAATGGCATGGGGCATGTTTAATTTGGTTATGGGGATGGTTGGGACTTACCTTCAATTCCCTCTCTCTGCACACCCTACAGCCTGCGATATGTACCGGCCTAAAATATGGAATTCTACGCGTTTACGTAATACTATCTCCTCTCTATAAAATGCATAAATCTAACACTGATATGGGGTGTGTTCTGTTGGGACAGTATGGGATCCCTAGTTCATAAAGAGTTGTCGTTAAACGAAATCCGGTATGTGTGTGTCCTTCTAGATCATCTGCATCCGTAAATGCCAGTTATGTTTTCCATAGGTGATAAACTCTTCAAAGACAAAACAATGCGTCATCCCATACCACATACCCAGGATCAAAAAGGTTCCGGAAAGTGTTCGATATACAAATCCCCCACTAGTACAACACTGAGAAATCACTACTTCGAAACGACAGTTACTGTAGAATTGCGTCCTCCGAAGAACGTGAAATTACATTTAGAATAGTTCCAGAAGTAGAAAACGGCGAGAAAATTATGGAGAATTTTCCCTTTTAAAAAGAAATATGAGATCAGAGATCTCCTGGGAAATCAGGAACTTTGGCAACACTGCTTACAATCTAAGTTCAGATACGTTATAAATTAATTCTTCCTAACAGGTGTATGCTAGTTTAAAGATTATCTTTAAGAATCTTCACACATAAATCATAAGCATAATACTGTATTTAATAACTATTTCATTACTATTGCTAGCTCATCATACCACAGATGAAAAGTTTACTTTCAGTTAAATAAATCAATAAAAGTGTATTGGTTTTTAATAAATTACAAATTAAAGCAAATACATTAAAATTCTGAGGTTTCGTAACATAAGCAAACAAATTTAATTTAATTTTTGTTTCCTCTACTTTGTGTGGATTGTAAAGAAACTATCCATAAACTGGTTAAAGACAACACAAAAAACTTTTGAATGGTAGATTAAATGTAACTGAACCGGAACCTAAGCAGTACAGAAGTTCAAAACAATGTAAACGCATTAATTAAATTGAACCGGAACCTGAACAGTCCAAGGTTCGAAAAATTGTAATGTGCTGATGTTAAGAATGATTGATATGATTACAAGACTAGATGGCTGCCCAGTCATCCTTTGACACTGCTTAATTAGAGAACTTCGAATTGTTAATTGAGCTTTATTGCAAATTTTGTCTATTATATTAGAAAATAGTTCCATAATGTTCTTTCGTGTCTCCTTTCTTCTTCCAGTTAACTTATTCTGCCTCTGATCTATAGACAAAAAAATGTTACTTAAAAATCACATTCGTTTTACAACGTTGATTCGTTCTTAGTTTTCATGGAAAGCAAAAGAAAAAACAATCCTCAAACCGAGTAAAACAATTAAAACACACAGTGACACATCAGAATCAATACACAGGACTATAATACGGTCCGTGGCTTGCTGAAGTGTGTGTACCTGTCTTTCTATGATGTCATAGCGCAGGAAAATGACATGGTACAGATTGTAGAAAAGTGAAGATTCAGAAGAACTAAGTTTAGCTAGAAAGTAGGTGAATTTGCAACACTGAGCACGCTGTTGGCTATGAAGCTCTCAATATATCGCTTTTTTTTTTTTATCAGATCTGGTACCGCAGTAAAAAACTGTTCTTCATCTCAAAAGACAGTTTTATAATATGGTTAAGGTTACATCTTACATGTTTCGTCATCCAATTTCCAAATAACTTTTAAATGACATGGAGAGCAGAAAAAAATGGCTATTTTAAAGCTATCCAAAGCAGAAGCACCATAAGCAGGAAGGCACCCACCCACCAGGGAGAACAAGAGGAGATGGAAGACGAAAAGAGAAACTTGCCTACAAATACAGTTCTGTTCATTTGATTACATGAAAAGACATTTTGACGCCGCAGTTTGTCGTCTCGAGACGCAGAGGACAGTGCTCAAGGGATGGAAATAGAACTCAACATCGACCGATATTAAGCAAATTGAACGAGTTACAGCCACGCCTCAGGATCTCGCTTATGAGATTATAAATACAGCGGAACTTCAAAATAGGGGTGTTCGGAATTCAGGAATTGTAACCCAGATTCCAGAATCGGAATCTCAATTTTAGTGATTATACCGAAATTTGGAAAAAAGAAACATCGGCGACTTTCTGAGAAGAGAAAAAAAACTCCAATGTCGGAATTCCGGGAAAAAATCGGAACCTTACCAGTTATGAATTTCGGAACTGACTTCTGAACACCCCAAATCCAAAACCCTGTCAAAAAAATTAAATTAAGCGTTCTATTCTTCGAGCCTAGTCAAAAAGAGTTTAATAAGAAAATGTGACTCCAAATTTGTTTCATGTTCTGAGGAAACCAACATTCAAAAGAGTTAAGTCAGAAAGCGATGTCGAAACCGTAGTTGAACAACAACAGCTACACCCTAGTAATTTTTACCAACCGTTGGTGATTCCGTAATCTATATAATACATTAATTGTTCACGTATTATCCCAGCTTAAAACGGAGTTAAAAATGTAGCACCAACCACGTTCAAGGAATGGCATTCTAGTTATTTCAAAATTTATATTTTAGGATCTTGATTTAATTTTGGCCTATTAATAATTAAGTTTGCTTTTCCCGCATTCTTTTCGTTTGTCTGCCCAAGGATTTCGCACTAATAAAATTATTGCTGGAGATTATTCTATTAGTCTTATTTAAAGTGGAACTCTTTTAAAACACTGAACTTTTTACTGCTGTGTTGCACAACATATTAATTTATTTTAACTCAGAAATTTCTTACGAATTTTATCTGTCGAAATTACCCACTTAAATAGCTGTTTTCTGTATGTTTCAGAAAAATTTCCTTTACTACTGTTATTCACAACGCTCTTTCATCATAAATCAATATTCGGCCTGTGGTTTCCTAAAGAGACTCCTCCTCCTTCTCTCTGCCTGACGGCAGTTTTTCGTCATTTTGTAAATTGTCTTATCCATTTTCATTTCGTTCAAATAACTTCGGTGACCTCATTTTCACACACACAAAATTAAAACAACTGGATTTACGTAACAATGGTAATACTTCCACGAAGTATTGTCACGAAGCCTTTTCTCTTGTGATGTGAAAAACCATCATTTTCAAAATCAGTATTTGTTTGCTAAGAGCTTAACAGGCAGCCGTCGCCTAAAGCCGTCACACATCAGAGAGGACGTTCCTCGCTGAACACTATTCCGAGAGGAATGATGGGGGAATGTAGCAGGTGTCCTAGGCAGGTACCTTTCCATATTCTTCCAGCGAAACTAAGGAAATTGGTGGAAACTTTTAATTAGAATATCCAGTAGCAGGACGTGAAGCTGAATACTTCTACAGCCAGAAGTCTACGATTGAAATTACTAAAGCAGTGGGCAGTGGGCACACAATAGAAAATAATTTCAATTAATATTCTGTAATAGTTATTGAGAGAAGATAGTGCACAAACTAAACGTAAGTTAGAATAGCTGAACGAATATCCTTAAACTAGTTTTTCCTAAATTACTTCAAGCGATGGGTTACGTTTATTAGTGGCCCTTGTCAATAACCTTGTCACTTCCATCTGGTGAAATATTTTCTTAAAAATTCCTATTTGTTTTTTTCTTCTTCACATTTTTAAGTATCAAGTTCCCTTGACACGGAAGCATTTATGATACGATAAATCGTAGTCATAGTCAAAGTACAATAGGACAAGGTGCTATGCATAACGATTTTAATGGAATATTTGTTAAGAAAAAAATTATTTATTGTAGCAAGCGGGCCTTATATTACAAGCTGAGTTCATTTTAATTATTTTTAGCTTCCCCAACCAAATGAGATTTGATAATATTGCTGAATTTCAGTCTGAATTGTTAAAAAATATTCCTGGAAGTCTTTTCATGGGCATAAACGGCGAAGAAAACACTCCGGCATTATTAAATTATTTGATGGGACGAACAATAAAAATAATTGATTAAAACTGCACTTTATTTTTAGCATGTTTGAAGACGCATATTCCAGACAGTGTTCTAGTTCACTTAAATAATAATATTGATACAGAGTGTTAATATCGGTCGAAGAAAAGAATGACTTTTTTTAAATATCGTCCACTGTAAATAGATACACTTATTGTAACATCTTTACTGTAATTATCTAAGTCTTTGTCTTAAGAAATTTAAACAAAACGTACAAGCAATGAGGGGAGCTTATATCTTTTCTAAAAGTGAATTTTAAACGCCTTCTTCACACTAAGTTTTTCTGGATAACTTTTTGAATACTCCTCGTACACATTTTGTTTGCAACATGTCTCAGGTTCACTCGTACTGACATCTAATTACTTCCATATACAGCCAGAAAATGACGGCTTTTCCGTGTTTTTCGAAACTCAGCTAGTTAAAATCAGTAGCAAGATGATCCTCTCAGAGCTGAAATTAGTCACTTTACGTGACCCGGACGGACCCTACTAATTCGTTCACCCGTTATTGACCCAAATGACCGGACTTTGACCCGGCGACACGTGATCACATCTTGAGCACTTTGGTACACTTTATTTTATATGGGTAATATTAGCAACTTTTGACTTCGACTCGTCATAATTAAATCGAGTGAAATGCTTGTTAAAACCTCCACAAGCATTCACATCCCGGGCGGGACTAGAACCCGTGATCTTGAACATGTCTAATACCTCACTCAAACTACAAGATCACCCTGCTCGGTGGTTATTTACACACTTCCGGGGGTATTTTGGTTCCTTCAGGAGATAAGTAATAACATAAGGAAATATTCTTATTAGCTATTAGTATTGTTAGGAACTTTTCGGGTCATATTTTTCGTGCTCTGGGGTAACACCCTCCGGTCACCCCTAAGTGCGATGTAGAACGCTGTCAGGGATTGGATTCGTCTTCTTTCTTTTACAGAGGAAGACGACGTGACATATAATTGCAGTGTACAGTATAGTAGAAATAAAATGAAGGGCGAGAACAGTTTAATTTGCAATTTCCCAAAATGGAAATCTCGGAAAAAACATTGCAAGACGGGAATATTTGCCGGATCGATGTATTGGCAGTAGTTACGTGACCTCATGTTTGCGTAAACTAGTTTCTTCTGAAGGATTATAATTATACGTCATTAGCCAGAAGGAATATCGCAAAGTGTTTTTTTTAATTAATTAATTACAGTGCTGTTATGGCAGATATTGGGCTCAGTGTTTGTCGAAAGGTGGATATAATCGCAGAGCCACAATGCGTGTATACACAAATTTTACCAGTCAAAAATAGTTCCCTAATTTTAGAATTACGTCTTGTTATTGTATCACATTTTGTTCTAACACTGTGAAAAAATTCCTGAAACAATTTGGGGAAAAAGCTAGACAACCATAGTTATCTAGACATTTCCAATAACTTGGCTAATAAAAAGCAGCCATCATTTGAACACGGGTTGCTCAGGTAGAGAAGTCCAGCATCTTACCGGCTAGACTAAACTGCCAGACACATGAAACACTAGAGGGGAATAAATATGTTGCCCGAAACCAGAATACGAACCAAGACTTACTTGGTCTGTTTTAATCACTTTTCTATTTGTCTATTAGAGATCGGAATCCCAATTCATTGAGAACTTGTTGCATTTGTTTGAATGCATCTTCTCTTAAATAACTTTATACTGAGGTTCTAACAAGAATTAAACCTCAGACTAGGAGTATAAACATTCGTTTATTATTATTATTATTATTATTTAACCTTTAGTAAGAAATTGTGAACTTCACAAAAAGGCAGTAAGAATGCATGGCTACTGATCACACTTCACGTTTTTAGATCGATCTGCAATGTTTAGAAACACGAGTTGCGAGAAATAAGTACAGACAGTTCTTGGAAGTCGTTAAAAGAAAAAATTAAAAACCTATGAACTCCTTTTTGCCTTTGTAGAAAAATATTAAAAAACTGAAATTGGTGTATTGTTCCGAGTATTTACAATCTATTCAAACATTCCTTCTATTCTGTGTTAACACAACAGAAGCAAGTTGAAACTGTTTAAATTCCTTTACACAAATAATCCGATAGGTCACAATACCTGGGTAAATAAAGTCACACGTTTGCTCAGCACTAAAAAGGTTCTCTTTCTAAAGGACTACAAAGAATGTTTCGTTACCTCATCTCTTCAAGAATTCAGTCAATCTCTTCCACCATTAGTTACAATCTCAATAAGTGACCTAACTTGTTAACTTCACAGGGAAACTGAATAATATTACATGCGTGCTTCTTCGATTTCCAATAAATTTCGCATATGTGTTCCTTGGGTCCCGGGTCAGATTATAAGTATACAGTTTATTTTAATTCACCGGAAGCGTCCGTGTGACCACCAACTAATTAAAATAATAGTAATTTTATTGATGATAATCAAATAAATACATCGTTTCCATAACAATGCAAGCGCTATTAATGTGGACAACATATTTAATCCACTCCGCACCAACTTAAAATAAATAAATATTTTAAAGACTTTATTCAAATTTTGATTGATTGTTGTAACGTAATATTATATATAACAGTAAGGTATTAATTATCCTACAAGTAATAATAGTGACATTATTTAGTAGTAGTAGTAGTAGTAGTTGTTGTTGTTGTTGTTGTTCTAGTTGATGATGTTATAGTAGTTCTTGTAGTAATTGTTGTTGTTGTTGTAGATGTTATTGTAGTAGCAGTTGTTGTTGCTGTGGTGGTAGTAGTAGTAGTAGTTGTGGTAGTAGTAATAGTAGTAGTAGTAGTTGCTGTATTACGACTATTAGCTAAGGCGCACATTGAACTGCGTGAAGCAGTATGGCCAGGACAGGACAGCACGAAAAAAGCTGTATGGCCCTATTGTGCATGTATATTGGATAGCAGTTTTCTGCTGCAGTTCAACGATGTCATTATTATTACTCTGTCAGAAATCAAAGAAAGTAAAACACACATTGAAAAAACACAAGTTTGACCACACGAGTAAAACGTCTCACACGGTTTCTGTGTTAGATCTACAGGTGTGGGATGGGCCACTTGTGGCGCAGTAGTGCTCTGCGCTGCCCTGCGTCTCAATTCGCTGTGTTCCCCCTCCAAAGACTGAGTCACGGAAACTGTTCTGCCCTGCCTGCGTCACCTGCGCGTCAATGTGCGCCTGGTCTTAGTGTTGCAAACGTATTTTACTCACCCTGCACCAACGGGCGGGTACTTTAGCTAGTAAATAAGGACAAACAAGAAAATAGCAGAAAATTAAGGCGGATCCGATGACAACAATTTCTTAATTTGATTTTTAAGGCCTTTACGCAACTTTGATGACTCGGGCCGGTTGGATGATGATGGGATGATTGGTGGGATGAAGAAAGTGCGAGGAAATGGGAGACGCACACGGTGTTTTGTCCACCACAAAGAACACATGGGACGTGCAGGCATCGAACAACGTACTCAAGTTTCTGTAACGACAGTCTTAAAATGGAGGAAGCCAACCAAATTAAACAACTATGAAATTAGTTTCTATCTGCTTTGGTTCAGGCACTAGCCTGCGTTGCAGACAGGACAGACTTAATCAATAGTTTTACTATTGTCAGCCCGATGAGCACCACTGCGTTTGACCCAAGAACAGCAAAATTCAAACACCTGAAAAAAAGCACAGCTCTCTTAAACATGTATACGGAGGTCATTTCAAAAGATTTAAAGAGGAAGGGGAGACTGGGGCTCTGGTAACTGTGAATTCGTGATGAAGAATGTTGTCATTTATAATCCGAATATTTTCGTCACACACAAACAAGTCATCTTGAGAAATGACTGGGGTGGTACTTAATAAAGAAGTCCTGCTCTCTATTAAATTTATTTACGGCCTTTAGGTTTAGACCGAAGTCTACGACGTAAACCACTGGACCACGAGGACTGATTCTTTTAACAAAGGGTGGCAATCAATCGCAATGTCAACGTAAGTAATAATGTATGTAAAAACATGGCACTAAGAAGGCATGAACATAGAAAGTTGAAGCCCTTTGTAAGCATCTGAGCTATTCCACTGACACTGTCCAAGACAGAGTTACGGACATATTTTCATAATGAGAAGTCACTTCTCTCTTTTTTTTTATTTCTTCTAAAACTTTGTTATCTCAATTCCACTTTCACCGTCTGTCCATGAAACACATGCCTAGCGCTGTAATCAAAGTAGGTAGAAAGAACCGATTTCAGATTTTTTATTCAGAGACCTCGAAATTATCTGAGAAATTTCAATTTGATGACTCGAAAAGCGGCACGCCCTTTTGAGCTCGTTGAGTAATTAGGTTTCCTCCCTTTAAGGAATTCACGCTAGCTTGACTAAATGCATTTGAGAAGGTTGTTATAGTGAGTCTCAGAGTCAGTGAGATAATTCTGGTCAAGATTTCCGAAGAGGTCACCTATTTCTGGGTCAGGTATAGTCACCGGGTTACCAGAAGTGACCAGACTTCAGCTCTGCTGTTTGGTAGGGATTTACACAGCGAAAAAAAAAAAAAGTAAGAAGAAAGCAACCGAATATTGCAGATGTCTAGCGAAAAAGAACTATCCTCATCAATAAATGAAGTGAAAAATACACAAGGATGACATGTACATAGTTTTATATTTTCCCCCCCAATTCATTAAGAGGCAAGGATGTAATACCAATCACTAGCCAGCATTATCACTTAATGAATACTTTCATCAATTTCTTTTCTCGCTAGAAGCCTGCAAAAACAATATATTTCAGAAGACCAAGACATAAATTCAATGAATTAAATAAATTTAAAGGAAAAAAAAAATGGGAAAAGAAAAGTCTCTAAAGCCAGTAAACCACATATATAACACTTACGTGTAAACTTGCAAATAACGAGTCCACACAAAACAAAAGTATACATTGTGGTTTTTGAAAGAAATGGTATTTGCCAGACGTATACGTTCCAATTTAAAATTCTGGAGGTAAACATGTGAAAACACCGAAGAACGAAAAAGACAAGCAACATTTTTCACTCAGAAAGTGGTGTGTGTACGCATACGTATGACCAAGAGGGAGGGGGGAAAGAGAGAGAATAGAAAGCAGTAAATCATAATTCGTTCTTTGTGTACAAATACAAAGAGTTCATTTGTGGATGTTGGAACTTTTTTGCCTGTTAGCTGATTTCCTTTGTGATCCAACAACGCCAGAACGGTAACAAATCAATTGAGTTATTCTCCTGGCTTTCGTTATTTTAAAAGTTAAATGGTTTCGTTGACAGTGAATAACATATGACTACACACTTTTCAATTAAATGGTGCTTGCTCTTCTGTTAAGCCATGCTTCGATTTCAGAATAGTTTATGCCTGTGAACAGTATTAATTTAACATTAGCCAAGTGTTCGAAAAAAAAAAAAAAAAAAAAAAATGTCTACTTCCTATTTTCCTGTTCCAATCAAAGGAAATGTTATACGATGACATTTCTCCAAGTTAGTGGTACTCGTGTTACCATCCTAGTATTCTCAACATTAACGTACCGCGGACCACAGGCGGTCCTCGAAGTCTGCCTTGAATACAATGACTATTTAAAAATTAGAGACTTATAGGCTCACTCATTCGTATAAGGAAATGCGTCCCCTTAATTTGCACTGTTCATTATCAACAGGTCTTTTGTGGGTGAAGTAGGTATGATACCAATACATCGGATATTGTTGAAAGGGCGTATGTGCTGTGTATTTTAATGGCATATATTCCTTTCTTAACAATGACGATTCAATTCAATTAAAAAAATAAATACCATAAATAGAGCCTATCTACAAAACATTCTTGATAGCCTTCAATTATTAAACAAACTAATATGTAGTTTCTTCCAGCCTTTAATCATAATATAAAATTAAGGGAATATTAATTTATATGTTTGAAAAAAATATTAGTAAGATCATATCAATAAATAAATGAAAACAACAAAAATTTATAAAAACTGTCCCTTAAGAGAGCAGGACAAAGTGGTCCGCAGCACCTTCTAACTAATACAATTGGTCCGCACTTGAAAAGTTTGCGGAACTCTACTTTTTTTTTTCTCGAAATTTCTCAAATAGTAAAAGCGGTCGAAGAGCGGGAAAAGTTTTTACGATTTAGTTGTAATCAAAGCTTCAGGAACAAAATGGCGGTGAGTTTATAGCACACAGACTAAAAAATATATCACTTCATATACACCTTAACCACTTAACTTTTAACCACTTCTATACTTTTTCACTTCCGATCACTATTTGTCAGGCACGTATCCAGAATTTGGTTTTGGAAGGGCTCCACATCATAGCTGGGGGGGGGGGGACAAAGTTTCTGGGCACCAAATGTTTATTAAATACAGATAATTACGCCTAAAGTTATACTATTTATGCCTACAACTCTGAATTTCGGGAGCGGCGGGGTCCGGAACCCCCGGACCCGCTTCTCAATACTTCCCTGATATTTGTATATATTTTGACAAGTGCTTTAATAAACAGTTTTGCTAGCCTAGGAAAGCACAAAAATGGAAGAAGCGGGGATAGAACTCCGTGATAGACTTCTAACCGAGTTACGCAGAATCGAGAATGTATTTCGGAAACGGTATGCAATTTTCTGTGATTCCGGAATTACGAAATTTTCGGAATTTACTCACTGGGCTTCGAAACTGCAGTTTTCTAAATTAAAGTACGAAAAGCTAGATAAGAATTTTGTTTTTCATTCTATACGGTGTATGAACGGTTTAGCTTCCAGCCTTGTAAAGGTCGATCCCCGGAGAAAATGGGGGGGGGGGCATTGTGTAATGTCAAAATTATCCAACTGACTTCGGACTTCCGAACACCCCTATTCAAAATTGACATTTAAAAAAAAAAACAATTAAAAACCTCCAGCATTTCTACAAATTACTTAAATTTCTTCAGTACGAACCTAAGGAATTTTTGAAGTTATTACTGCACGTAAAGTATAAAGAATTTTTTACAGTGTATGTTTCAATACATGCATATCTCTCATCTTTCAGGTAAATTTACGAAGATAATAAATAATCTGTTTGTCTACAAACTGTTCAGCGAGTTCTCAAATCTAACGGCAGATAGCTCTACTGTTCTAACATTCTGCTCTCTGGTGACGAGAAAATGAATTTATTGGAACTCACTTGTTTTCATTCAACGAAAAAAAAAAAAAAACTTTTATTATTTAATTCTAACAGCGTTATCAAATGATTACTTAGTATCTTAAAAAGTAAATATTTAAGTTACTAAACAAAAGTACACAATAGGGGATGTCCTAGTGTAAATAAAATAATCATGTAATCGGAGCTAAGAATGGTTGGAAAACTTCGATCTTATCTGAAGAAACCAGTAGTTATTGAGAAGAGTGGGGTACACTAAGGATCGATCAAATACATCGTATTCACCTAATTACTACAGGACCGTTTCACTGCACAATCCGGAAGGTAATTTATAATATAATTTCACACTTTATAAAATAATAATAATTATAATCTTAAACGAATGCAGAGATTGTGGAAAATGTGCAAATATCTGCAGAAACTCGCAAGTCACAATGTTATTAGTGGGATTGCCACCACTACTACCGTATAAAATTTCATTTCGACATAATCAATGACTTTTCTGTCATTTACTCGTGATTAATTAGAGCACTCCAACATCGCAAAAGGAATTGTCGTTCCTTTGCTATGAACCTAGTCAAGGAAATTGATGTTTATTTGTATTGTCGGGAAGTTAAACAGAAGATAACACTTTTCCTGACCGAGTTTCGTAAATAAATGTGGAACAATTTTTCAAAGACTTTCCTCTAATGAAAACTTCTTGTCAACATTTCACAGAAAGCACGTATTTGTTCTTGTCAAATAACGGTCAACTTAAAATCGTATACACAGAGGCCAAAATTTCGGTATATACAATAGATTTTGATGGTTTCTTTATGAAAAAAAGTGCACTGAAACCGAATCTGACGGGTATATGTTTCATACCCTTGAGCGTTTCGAGATATGACGTCAGCAATATGGCCGCCCTAACTCTTATTAGAATGTTGATCAACTTCTACTAAATATACCCATGTTTGGTATCAAATAAAAGCCCTTTGTGCCTGGAGTTAATCAAGAAGGGTAATATGGTCTGTATGTTTCACATCCTGAACGTATCGAGATATGACGTCATCAATATGGCCGTCCTATAATACTACTATAGACCTCATAATAGATAGACTTAGCACACTTCCCCATTTCTGACTGCGCTAAAACTAATGGGTTTTTGTTTAGAGCACGCAATTTTGAATCTATCCGCTAGGTAGCTCTGCCATAGACGTCATATTCTACTACGAGGTCTATGGCACAGCTACCTAGCGGATGGATTCAAAATCACGTGCTCTGAACAAAAATCCATTAGTTTTAGCGCAGCTAGAAATGGGGAAGCGTGCTAAGTCGATCTATTATGAGGTCTATGATACTACATCTTGTTAGGACGATAAACAACTTCCACGAAATATATCCATGTTTGGTATCAAATAGAAGCCCTAGATGCCTGGAGTTAATGAAGAACCGCTTACACAATGCGAAGGACCGCTGGCAGAAATGTGTCGTACCAAGCATGGCGACTATGTAAAGAAGAACTAATTCTAGCATAATGTATAAGTTCTCCAAAGTTGTTTCTCCAAAATCCAGGGGATTGCAGGAATCTTCTGACACTTCCTCGTATATGCGACACAAAATGGTTATATTTTGTAGATAGACATATTAAGGTCCAAGATTTCTTTGTACAGTCCCATATATACTTTTTTTCTTTTCGTTTGTCAATGTCACGTGTATCCCTTGGCTTCTGAAGTCGGCATATAAGACTTACTTCCTTTGCAGTTACAAATCTAACCATAATTATAGTATGATGGGACTTACTCCACACATTGACACGTCAAACTTCTACCTCGATTTTGAAAAGATAAGTCAAACTTCAAATTACTCAAGATCTACATAAAAAGACCAGCTAGGCTAACAAAATATCTGTTCAAACTGACTGCACACATTTCTACAAAATTATTGCTGCAGTCAAAAAATAGCGATAAAATACTGACAGCATCATGTAGTTATACCCTCTTACCCTTCTCAGCATTTTGTTCCCGATCACGTAGAACCAAAATAATTTATCATAATAATCTCACCGGGGTAATTGCCAAATTAAATAAATAAATGAAGCGAAAGTAGACGAAGTGCGTACACGCCGTAGCAGAAGGTATACGCTAATGTGTAGGGTTAATCAGAGGGTATGCGGCGTATACTTCCCTACACCCTCGACTACAGTCCTGATTATGAATGTAGAAAACTGAATAGTCACTGCAAGGACGACATCAGGTGTAATCCACTCATTTAGTTCAACTCCAGGCATCGAAGGCTTTCATTCGATACCAAACAGTAATGTATATCGATCAACGTCATAATACGAGGTACACATTATAGGACGGTCATATTGATGACGTCATATCTCGAAACGCTCAAGGGTATGAAACGTATACCCTTCAGTTTCGGTTTCAGCGCACTTTTTTCATAAAGAAACTATCAAAATGTATTGTATATATCGAAATTTTGGGTTAAGGCACTTTGGCCCTGGACTATTTCTAATCGCATTTTGTTCAATGTTTAACTTTAAATCGTTAGATATGGTACGTCGTAAGGCTCGAAGGATCAAGTCTCTTGTAAATATCGTGTAAAGGAAAAGTTGAAAGGAGGATTTGATCCCTCTTGGAACATCTGCCTGCTGCAACTAAAAGAACAGAGTAAATATAAACGTGTTTAGCCAAGTGGTTAAGGCTCTTGCGTTTAGCGTGAGCGATCCAGAGTTCGATCCCCGGTGTTGACTCAGCATCGTGATATCAACGCGGAAGCACTTGAATCAAAATAAAAAAATGATAAAATAAATTTTATGGGCGGTAACAGCACTATGGCTTACGCCCGTCCCGATACGGGGGAAGCCCCTTATCTTTGTCACGTCTAAAAATAGCTGTTAAATAAAATGATAAAACCATATAAAAGATGAAGATCTAAGCTCTTCAGAAAAATAAAATCGTAATAAAAACTAAAGATGTAGATGGTCTTTAGCAGAAAATGTAAAAACGTGAAGGCTGTAAATAGGCCTTCACAAAAATAAAATAATACTACATAAAACATAACAGCTATGTGACATAATCATCTCAGAGAGACGGAGATAATCCTGTCTCACGGACATAACTGAAAACTCTCCGCAACATACCAGGTTCATCCCCTAACAATGACGCCATGTCATTGGGGATGTTATAACGTTGTCTGAGATGATTATATCCGGGACAATCTAAAAGGACGTGACGAATACTTAAAAATACATTGCAATTATGACAACGTGGTGGATCCAATCTTCGTAACAGATATCCGTGTGTTAGGCGACTGTGGCCTATCCGTAGGCGACATAAAAGAACTTCTTCAAGCCTACTATCTCGGCAAGATGATTTCCATGGAGCAACCGTTACCTTAATTTCTTTCAATTTATTCACAGCTACGTCATCCCATCGTCGCTGCCATTCATTCCGAGTAACTTGCTTATAATATATCATCATGTCCTGAAATGGGACATGATGTATATCAATGTTAGCTCCTAAAGAGGCCTCACGAGCAGCTTCGTCTGCCAATTCATTGCCATGGATACCAACATGACTTGGTATCCACGAAAAGACAACCTCACCACCGCCAGAGCAGATGGCGTGTGTCTTACAGAGAATATCTTGCACGAGCGGATGTTTCGAATACATATTGTCGAGGCTTTGAACAATACTCTTCGAATCTGTACAAACAAGGATGCGGTTGAAACCATGAACAAGACTAAAATCCAAAGCCTTTAAAAGAGCATAGAGCTCAGCAGTAAAAATACTGGCTTTGGGGTTAAGACAAAATTGACGGGCTTCCCCTTCTACAACAAACGCACATCCAACAGATTCATCTGTTTTGGATCCATCGGTAAAAACTGATAAAAAAACGTGGGTACTGACTCTGCAACGCAAGAAAACATTGCTGGAATTCAATCATGGAGGTCTCCGATTTCTTGAAATGTGACAAAGAAAGATCAATCCGTGGGCGGGCAAGTGTCCACGGCGGACGCACTTGAATCAAGTCGCGGACTCTGGTCTTGATGCTAAATAGAACGGCGATGGAGATTCTTTGAGCTGAACACGTTTAAATTTGAATTTCATTTATGGTCTCCAGAAAACTATCGCTCAGGCCGAGATAGGGGTGGACAAAGGATCTAAGATCAAGTCGACCAGGGTCTAGTTTCGAAGGTACCATCCCAGAATTATCCTGGCGTAACTGAAAAAACTCTGTCATGATGACCGACCGCTGGGATCGAATCCAGGACTTCGCGATTGCCAAGCCAACGCTGTACCAACTGAGATACAGGTATGCAAAAACTACTTGCTGAAGACCATGATTTTGTCTTGACATTGAACCTTGTTACATTTCAATATTTATGTCCCTCTCTTACTTTAGTAATACGAGGGAAATCTTGTAAGTCAGTTATTTAGGCCGGCATCAAAATTATTTTTTCCATCGCTGTACATTTTAGTACTTGTTTTCCTTTTCACTTCTTGATTAAGGAACAGGAAGATAAAACACGCAGAAGTACTAAACACTGATGACGTCAGTTGGGAGATATTGCGTCATCATACAATGAAGATTACGTATGAAAACTAAGAAGTTCGAGCGGAATAGCTTCAAAGCTCTGTCAATGCTAGTTATTCCAGCGACTGATGGTGACTGAAAATGTAAAGTAACAAATCAGGGAGAATAAGTAAGCAACCAAGCAATATATCAAGTCTATCTTCCGAGGTATTTTTAATTTGTTGAAATTATTAGGAAACGTGCTAATCTTTTGAATCTGCAGTGAACGACGAGAAGGACCATCAAGCGCTTGAGCAAAGTGGCTTCCAAGTATCTTCCAAGAGACGCAATCAGCCGAGGAGAATATACGCACAGCAATACGCTACCTGTTACTTCTACATAGCTTGAGCAGATGCAATTACGACCCTCGGTCCATGACCAGCTAGTCGTAGTGAAGGTAAATTGCGTCCTCATAAGAAAATCGTCAGAACTTTGCAAACCATGTAATTGAAGCGGTTAGAAGATAAAGGTGTCATGTTACATTTATCCTTCCACAAACTTGTCTGTGTAACATATCCCCTTCATCGTTTCTGAATCTCTTTATTCAGACGAGGAATAACTTAAATGGGGTGTTGTAGAGCAAGAATAATACATAACACTTTCATAAACCACCAGAACATCCCCCCCCCCCCGAAAAATGTAACATGACACCTTGATCCTCTAACCGCTTCATTTGTTGTCTGTGTAGGTAGTGAGTATTACCAGAAACCTCGTCACTGCGCACATTAGATACAAACTTTCATAATTGTTCAATTTTTGCTAAAAATATAAAAGCTTACAATTCACTTCCATGTTGTAGTAGCGTATTCAAATTAGAACTATTATGACATACTAAATAATAATAATAGAGAATATATAAATATACTTGTTATAATACCTCTGTACTTGTACGAGAAATTAAAAGTCTTTTCGGAAAATTGGAAGATACAGTAATATTGAAAGTAGCCTACTTCCAGTCTTACGGTATGTAACATGTCAGAATTGAGGTCACTAACATTTTAACTGTTACGTAAGCGAAAAAAAA
Source organism: Lepisma saccharinum (assembly GCA_022664845.1). NCBI lineage: Eukaryota > Metazoa > Arthropoda > Insecta > Zygentoma > Lepismatidae > Lepisma > Lepisma saccharinum. Next base: position 3,507 of record JAGDQP010005834.1, on the reverse strand, counting down.
AAGCAGTAACTCATTTGCCCTTGAGACTTGGCTCATAATTATTGATGCAAAGCGTATATGAAAATGAATCCGCTCTGGAACAACAATAATACAACAACAAAAAAAGTCAGTTTACAGCCGTTGAATATACAACATCATATACAGTATCTGAATACCGCATTAGTTATGCTACTGATATTGCTTCATATTATTTGGGACGAACATAACATGAAGTTAATATTAATGCAACGTCTAATGATTTTATTATGACTGTTATTAAACCATTGTACTTTCAATTAAATTTCTTTAAAAAACAACTTCTGCACACCTCGAAGGAAGGAAGGATATAGGAAATCCTCTACTTGCTTCAACACATCATTGTACACTTTTTCAAACAACATTAGAGGTAAATAAATGATAATGGTTGTGTAGGATAGAAACAAAGTTGACAGGATCGGCGATTGAATTCGCGTCGTCTCTGATAAGTACTGCTTTTCGAAAGAATACACACAAATTTTTGTAATCGTTGCTAGGAATTCTCAATAAAGTTCACCAGAATATTTAGTATTTAAGCTTGTTTCATTAAAATCTACGAACACGTAAGCTGAGGTGGATATTTGCAGTTTCCAGGCTTTTGCGCACATGCGCAAAATGAGAAAACTGTTTCTTATCGTAGCCATGCAAGAAATTCTGATCAATTGTTTGCTGCAGCCATCTTGACCACTTATTTTAGCAGAAATAGGAAATATTCTCGGTGAATGGAAATTCCGAACTGACAAATAGAAAAATGATTAAAATGTGACGAAAGTCGTGGGAGCAACTTAGTTAAAATATGTATTCGGTGTTTAAACAACACACTTCTTACACACTACTGTCTTGATCTAATGTTTTCTTATGACTGGCAGTTTAGTCCAGCCGGTAAGACGGCGGTCTTCTAACTCAACTCGTGTTCTTATTTCGCTTAAGGTTTCTTTTTTATTTTATTTTAAATCACAGCATCCTGGAAACTAATGGTTGCCGGTTTAATTAGTAAAGTTGCTGGAAATTTCTATGATTGCCTAGCTTTATCCAAGAATGTTTGGGACGATTTTTAATAGTGCAGTTGTGACGTCGATGTGGTTAAAAATCATTAATTCAGCTTTTCGAAAGGTGTGTGAAGCTTAGCTGAACTCTAGATAAAAATCAATACTGGTACTTTTTCTTCTTTTCGTATACCTTTTAGAAGTACCAAATACGGAGTACCCGGATGGCGCCAGTCCGACAAATATCAGACAAAGTAACAAATTTCAAATTGAGCATCAGAGTTTTCTTTTACCATAGTGTAACACCCCCACGTCCTTGCCACGTCCACAAAATCGCTCTGAGAGAACTAAGAGAATTGTTATATTAACAGAAATTGTAATTCTTTTCAGAAAGGAAAAGCAGGTTGTAGTCATTAGAGAATTCTTTATTGCCTAGCAAGGTCAACTTTAAATGAAGTTTTCCCTCTAATTTTATTGTTTGTTTTTTTTCTAATTTTTACTTCCTTCCCGAGAATAAAATAGTTTTGGGAGGAAAAATTGTAACAGTTACGAATTTTTGCCATTTCAAAGAAAATAAAAAGGATTCCTTTAATTTCCTAGTAAAACACGTAATTTTTTCAGGGTTCTCAAAGATGCTGTCTCATTCATCCATCCATAAAACAATTTTTCTGACTTATGAAATAAGTATGATACTGTATAAAATAGTTTTGTAAGGATTTTTTTTTTTAATTGAGACAACTATCCAACCATTTGTGGACTAACTATTTATTTCTAGTAGCACCCTTCCGCTTTTACCCTTATAGACTAGAAGAATTTTTGGAAAATTGGAAATTTCATAGACTTATATTATAAATAAATTCCATTCAATTTTCTAAAACTAGGTAGTTAAGTAGTTGTTTTGGGGTCTTATTCGCCCCTTAAATCTAGGATGTCTAACTACCTTAATTAATAAAACAAAAATTCAGAGACATTTTAAAATTACATCTAATTATCTTAAGATGGCCTTAACTTAGGTTAGTAACTTAATTAGACCAAAAAAGAAATCGTGAGAACGTAGACAGAGCTTAAATTCTAATATTTTCACAAAACTCATTCATAGCCCACTCAATTTTCACTCTCTCAGTTAGTCTTTCCGTAGAACACTCATCATTCATCTCTTATTTTACGTATGTATAGAGTTTTTCTTTAACGACGTATTTGGCTCTGATAGTATGTTTGCTGACGGCCAATATCAAGACAAAAGTGAAGTTAATAATTCTTTTTTTTTTTTTTCTGTAAGGGAGAATAGTCAAAAGCTCATTTCTTCCATTTAAGTGCATGCTCCCTAGACTTAACAAAATAATAATAATAAGTAGTCCATTATAAGTGTGTAAAATTAAGTGTTTAAAAGTAACCCTGAAAAGCTAAGTCGTTCAAATTTCACCTTCAAGAAGTAATGAAAGAGCTAATACTTCTTTTACATATTAATTACACTTTTTAAGTACAAAATTAATTTTAGTAAATTGAAGGAGAAAAAAAAAGTGCAAAATAAGAGTTATATTTTACGGTGTACCAATGGACTGAATCTGCAAATGATCAAGGATGAAGAGAAGGACTTCTAAAGCTATCTCTATAGATCAAAGAACGGCATTTCATTACAGTCGATCATACAGCTGATATAATTTGCCGACAAGTGTAGGCAGTATAAAAATAGTTGGCGTGATAGCATCGAATATATGTGTGCCTTGTTATCCAAACTTCTGAATGTTTCTCCACACGTAAAATGTCCATATTATTCCACAGACGATGAGTTGAATAATTTCCAATTCGGATAACTACCATTCAATTATTTCAACATTTGTTACTGCGGAGATGAACTTGACTTCAGACATCAATTATATGATTTACATCAAAAGATCTATTTCGTGCAATTAATATTTATCAAAAGAAGTCTTACTTGCATATTATATAGTATAAGCAGAACTGATAGTTCTATAACATTTACTATTAGAAAAACTGATCGTCGTAAAATATTTACTTATAGAAGAACAGAGTCGTGCAATTGAATTCTCCAATGTTAAAAAGGAACAAAGTCATCAATCCTATTTTTCAGTACAAAAGAAAACCACTAGCATTATCACAGTTTTCTATCAAACAAAATGAATTTTTGGGGGGCCCATTATTTTCCTTTGGTTTGTCGAAAATAAAATTTGAAAGCTATTCTATTAACAATATTTCTTCAGTATCTGTTACTTATTCGGTGCATCTTAAGGCGCTATTATACTGTCGAGCAAGCTCGGGCGAGCATGTTGATCAGCAA
>JAGDQP010005833.1:20140-75783 GCA_022664845.1 Lepisma saccharinum | reverse complement strand
GGAAATATCACAACATTTGGGAAAAGTCGCCATCTTGGATCCAAAATTACCGCCCAAAATCCCATTTTGCACACCGTTTGAGCTGGATAAATGAAATTTTACTTCAAGTTGTACTATCACAAGTAGGTCACAACAAAATAAGAAAACTTTCAAAAAGTCGTCAACTTGGATCTAAAATGGTCGCCCCAAAAACCCAATTTCCAAATGATTGAAGGTAGAGAAACGAAATTTTCAGTGAAGGTGTATGACCAAGAGTAGATTACAATAAATGGGGCAAATCTTCCCTTTGGGGGTGCAGCCAACCGTGGGAGGGTGAAGATGTACTCCGTGGTGGTGTAGTGCTGCAGGGAGATTTTGGTTAAGATAAAGGAGGCGCATCCTCTCAAAAGCACTGAAGTTGGGAGGCGAGCCCCGGCTCCCAGCGAAACTTCAAAATCTACCTCAGCCTGTAGGCCTACCGAAAGGGATTTTTTTTAGTTTTAATTACTGTGAACTAAAAATTAGACTTCATTTAAAGGAGGTTACTACTTGTGTTTCGTTGTTCTTTAATATCCTTTGTAGTGAAAGGCTTCTACTTCCGAAAGTAGTTCTCCATTTACCATTTCTGTGTACGTACATAATATAATACTTGAAAAGGGAAGAATCCGTAAAGAAGATCAAGGCCATTATAATAGATTTGAAATATTTCCTGCGTGAACGAAATAAGAAATTTGAGATAACGAACTCGTGATTGCATATGCACGTACATCTATAGTTATATCAATCTATCCATTGATTCAATCAATTAATCAACTATTCATCCATCTATCTGTTTATCCATCTATCTGACAAGGAAAGGTAAACAAGAAGTAAGAGAAAAGCTTTATTAGAAGAAGATAAGAAAAAGCGTATACTAAAAGCAAGAAAAGCATTTATATTATTTATTTCTTTATTGAGTGTTAATGTTGTATATTTCTTATAGTTCCATGCGTTCCTTCAAATCACGGATCACATCATATATTGGAGATATGCCACTTTTTGACACCGGGCACTCCGTGCATTGTTTTCTAGATTTTAGCACGCATTTTCACATTTTTTGCTACATAATTCTGTATTATCAAGTGAAAATTCTTCTACAAAACGAACAATGACATAGTCGTATACTTCCAGGCAGAAACTATATAAAGCTTTGTACTGAGCTCGAGTTTTGCGAAGGAAGAGTCATAGTACAGTTTACCTCCGAGACACATATATGTGAAATCAATTAACTGCCGTGCTCGTTGAACTTGTTATTAGCATATGTTTACTAACAGCTGTAGAACAAAGCTTGTTTGATACGAGGAATAGGTTTAATATATAGTAATGCTTATGGTAAAAATTTTGTATTTACTAAGATAATTTAGTGAAACTAATGGAAGTTGACTTAAGCATATAACCTAATGCAACCCTAGGGAATATAGAATAGCTATAGCACCTGCCTAAGTTAACAAATTAATTTACATGTTTTCTTTATGTATAAAATACCCCAGTTCCATTTATCTACTAAGATAAGTATGTAGACAGAAAATTAACTAATTGAAACGAATTCAATCGATGTTATGATTTGTTTAATTCCGTATAAGAAAGTTCCACTTTGAGTCCAAAGACTTCTTACAATAGTAAATAAATTTGATTAGCTGTTGATAAATCATAAATTATACACTGAAGTAAAATTATATTTTTTATGCTGATAGTCAAAATTATAATGTTGCAAGGCGATTTACATCTGGCGATCTTTTCATCCGACTTAAATGTGATTATATGTTTAGGAAAGAAGCATAATTCTTTGTTCATACCAACACAAAAAAAATATTTACATGCACGAAATTCTCACCTAGTAAAAGAAAGAAATTCAAAGAGAATATGGGAATAATAAAACATTCTAAATATGCGGAAATGAATTTGTGGTAACAAAATAGGAATAACACTTCAATAGTTAAATTGTATAAAAATGATGTATCATTCTGAGATGGAAATTTAGATTTATATCAAAACTGGAGTTTTGATTGTATTTGTACAGTTATTGTTGAAGAAAATTAAACATTTCTACTAAATATTACAAAGTTGAACAAAATTGAGACAAGATATTTAGGTAGCATTTTCCGATTCGGATGTTATTTTATTCATGGAAACTCACAGAAGTCAATTTTCTAAAAGTAATTTCCAATTATGCCTGTAAAGTTTTAATGCATCGGTTTTCATATTATACGAACCACTTCAGTTTTGCACACTTATATTAACTTTTGAGAATATTTAATTAAACGAAATCATAGATTATTAAAGTTTAATAGACGACTAGATGAAAGACTTATTTGTTCCAAAACATTGCACATAAACTGTTGTAAAATTACCTCGAAAAATTCAAGGAACTGGCTGCATGAAATGTTAGTAATGAAAATTAGAAACTTTTCAGTTTCTAGGTGTATTCAAACAAAGGAAACTTATACGTTTCTATTGCGACTTTCTTCAAATTCACTTCATTACGATTTACAAGTTTATTCAGCTAACTTTATGTTTAGATTTTTGCGAATATTCAATCAAAATTATTCTTCATTATGTTGCTGGTAAACATGGAAATGAAAAGGGATTTAGACAATGTTAACGCTGTAACTCTTTTACTTTAAATTTTAGGAAAGGGGAAGAGTGATCCTGAACGTTTTCCGAAACCGGTACTTGCCGCATGAGAACTCGATCAGAAACACAAGTTGCTTCAGTCTACGGTATTGTGCAATATGAAATTCGTGACTTCATTAACGTGCTTTTAGATTTTCACAACGAATGTTTGACATTTTACTGATCAATCTCTTTTTCGGATATTCGTTCTGTTTTATTATTTTGAACCCTACAATCGTTTTGAAAGACGTACCAAATCCCCTAACGATGTGAGCAGCACGGCTTACGAAAAAAATCATTTTTTTTCAAAATAATAAAACACAACGAATATCTTAAAAACAGTTTTATTAGTAAAATGCTCTGAGTTCATAGCTTGAAATCAAATTGGACCATATGCCTAATCACTCGTTACTTTCTATTATTGTCTAAATTTTGTTAAATGGTTTTAGTCAGTTTGAATTAATTTCAGGACATGATATATATTACGAATATCATCTATTACGGTAGTTCTATCACTATACTGAATCTATCATCAGGTTTGTCACCTATAATTCCAATGAAATCGAAAACAAACACTAAATCTGGATAACTTGCTCCATAAATTCTTGGAACTAATTCATCAGTCAATAAATAATCTTGGTGTGAAGTAGGGAATTTCATTTAGGAAAGAAGCACAACTAAGGCGCCAGCTAGAAAATTGACCCACAGGCCTATGGGCTCTTTTCCGGAAAAATGTTTAATTTGATGAACCATGTTAAAATCTACTTGCCCAAAGTTTTGTTTTAATATCTTGTAAACAGAGGACAAAGTAGCGGGTTCAATGACATGGCATTAACATAAACATAAAACTTTCAAGCATAGTTTTTGCCATAACTTCTGCTTATAGGCACTTTTTTACAGCTAACACTGTAACAGATAGTAATTCTGTTCCGATTCTTATGATATTATCTTAGCCGAAAGCGTGAAATATGTACATTCAGAGTAATAAATTGGAATCCTGAAATTTTTATATTTCTTCGAAAAATCTTGAGTTTATGTTCAGCGAACGTAGTGTAGAAACCTATCAGTTAACCAGGTACGATCTAAGGCTTTAGTTGATAATCCTCTTACAGTATTTAGTAAGATTTATAAAGTGCAGTGAGCTATTTAATGTTTGACCTGATATTTGTTGGAATTTAGCTACAAATCGTTATGTGAAGTTGACAGCAATTGATACTAATTGTTTCTGTGTTTTGGTAAACCTAAAGTATTGAGTGATGTGATTTTAATTAGATTATATCGGTTCATAAATCCATGGACCAGTGGTAGGATTCTTTTGCCAGCTGAGAAGTGATAACTTGGGAAAGGAACTATATATTGAATTTCTGGTTATTTCTGCCTTGACATATGAAGTGACTCCAGCATGTGATTTGTGTGAATAAATATTATTTGCATTTTGCGTTATGACACTACGTTTGGATTGAGTTGCGACCGTCATTCGTTTGTGTTCGTCTTTATTTCAGGAATTGCGATTCCAGACTACAGGTGTGGGCCCTACTAAGGTAAAGGTAAGACATGGTCTTTTGCCACCCTGTAGACTTCGAAGTGAGTAAAGACACAGTATGAGTCACATATGAGTCGTTATGCGTATCATCGTTTGAGATTATTTGCCAAGTAAAGATTTGCGTATTTCTTTCTTAACCTGTCCCTAATCTGAACCAGCTGGTACTTCGGAGTATGAACTGACGATCTAATTAAACGATTGGAGGTGTCGCCTTACCGGTATTTCCTCCCTCGATCTAAATTTATTTTTTTACAGCGATCACAAGGATCTGGAATCCTCTTTCCCAGATATTCTTAAATCTGGAAGACATTTCTGCGCCGCTCGTCTGGGGTGTAGAAAATGTTTGGAGCTAGAGGTTAGGTTAGATGCGTTGCGTGGGTAATCTAGGCTCCTGGCGACCCTATTTGTCTGTGTGATCCACTTTGGGGATCATTAGGTTGGGGGCGTTTCAACACCTCAATTAGATATGTTGAATCAGTTAGTAACAAATCAATTACAAATTAAACGTAAGCACACACGTACATCTGGTTATTTTATCAGAAGGTATTGTCTCTTTCGTATTTGCTATTGCTTGCTGTTTCCAGGTAGTAACGTAAATAACGAATAACCCGAAAACAACTTTAAAATCAAATTAAAAGCATGCCCTATTACACATTTCATTAGGGGAAGAACATATGTGTATTATACTTTTAATGTTATTTTTGTTGCTAACAAGAAGCAGATGAACACAAATTGGCGTCAAGATTTGAAAGAGATTTATCGCATCCCACCAAAATTTGGCTGAATAATAAAGCGTAATAAGATCTTGCGGATCTTAGGTATAATTATATTTTAGCCTGATTACTCTTTCCATACCAACGAGTTTCTATGAAACCCACATTCTTGCAGTACTGGAGAGCAACTGAACTGATTCGAACCAAATATAGTATAGTGATTGAAAACTATTGTGTAATTTGAGTTGGAGCCCAGAATTGGTTGTGAAATAAGGATTTCGTACTTACAGATTGCTGAGACATAGATAACTGGTTACCAAATCTGAATAGCTTTTATGTATACTGTAAACTGCAGTAGACGTTAGGCAGAGCAATGGGAGGTTTTAGGTTAACAAGTAGGACATTTATACACTTTGGATTAAATATGTGCATAAAATGAAAATCTCTTCCTCAAAATTTATCTACAGGTTGCAGGTGAATAAGGTCGACACAGCGACAATACTAAATCCTGAATGAAAATCCGACTGAAATGTCTTCAAAGTCCCAAATTCTACAGTGGTCAGTAAAGACCATTGATCTAAATCCTGGATTAGAATTCTATGTGACTAGTGAAATACAACGAAAGCAAGTGAAATTCAGAGTACTGAGAGGAATTTGGAGCCTTTCGAGCGTGACTCTATTTATATTTATTATTTATGTTATCGACTTTACAATTGAAATAAGTTATTTGCTGATTTAATTATCGGTAACCCTAGACTTTAAGGAGGACGAGACATTACACGATTTATCCCTTAAATGAAGGGAATTTATACATTCAGTAATGATTCTAAAAGTATGTGAATAAATGTGTCCTTGTAGGGCCATGGTCCTAAATTTTCAGTTTTGGTTCATTTTAGTAACTAATGACTTCGGCCCGTCTCGAGTCCATTAGCTGTTAAGTCTTTGAAATCATCAAGGAAACATCCATGAGCCAGCCGGGATTCGAACCCGGGATCTTTGATTCGCTGGCTCAGCCCCCCAAACCGCATGACTACCAGGATAGCTTGAAGGTCAATGGAAATTTAAAAGTAAATTACAATGATATACTATATGTTAGAGTCATGAAAAACAAGATATGTATGTCGCATGCTTGTAATATAAACTGTCTTAACTTCTTTAAGCACTTGATAAAGAAGTAAAGTTAAAGTTATCCCCTGTGCAATACGTACCCGCATGGGGTGTGTGGAGGTAGCACTCTACAAATTTTCGACCTATGGTACAAGGAAAGGTGCGGTGGTCAGTCCCACGCTCCACCAACTGCCTTAACCTTCCCAAGGTATACAGGAGTACCAAGGATACTTTGGTAATCAATTTGATAGGAGTCTGAGCGCATCGCAGAGCGCCAGGCACGAGAACACTGCGAGAAAGGTCTCCAGCGTCCTGGACGGAATTTGAACCCAGGATGCCCGATTCGTATTCAGACGCGCTACCGCCCGAGCCACGCGGGCTCCTGTAGGCGCCTGCTATTTAGTTTACGTAAGCGAAGTTTAAAAGTCTGTTTCTTTTCCTGTACATTACTCCTAATTTTTCTCTTTGTAACATATACATATGTCGATTATGTTATAGGAAGTTTCCGAAGCGTTTTTCCACACAAATTAAATAAAAATGTTAGAATTAAAATATTAGGTTTTTTAGATATCACGAGCACTCTTTGTTGCTTGTCTTTTCATGTGTGATTCTGCATCTTGCATCTACAGGGTGAGTCAAAAGCTAGTGAACACCAGATTATGTGCAGATAAAACAGAATATAATTTTCAAGGTTTTAGACTTACAATATTAATAAAGGAATTGACTTTAGGAGTACAAAAATTACTGCAAATATTGTAATTATTGGTTCGTTATGTTGTGTAGAATTAGCAATAACACTACAAATAAATGTAGTAGCAGTAGTAAGAGTCGTAATAGTTGAAATATTATTATCACTGCCAACACCAGGTACTTCAATTAGTTTAGGTTCTAAGCAAATAGGAATTTAATCTGTGGAATTACCGCAAAATGTTGAGCGATATTTCTACGCCTTTGGATTATATTGTTGTATCTCTACTTTTCGTGTAAATCCAGCTAACGGCACGAATGAACCGTAGAGTACTAGATGACGTAAAACCAGGAACATTGGTATAAAAATACGCCTCGGTTTGAGATCTATATGTAGTGCAATTTTGTCGTATCTCCAAATACTTATTCTTTGTGCAATATTGTCGTATCTCTAGATGTCTATTATAGAGTCTGGTGACATGGTGTCACCAGTTGTCCATCGATGGCTGCCCACCGTTTTATGCATAATTTTAACGTTTTGTCATGTATATATTTTATTCTAGTAATGTAATGTATGCAGTAATATAATGTATCAGTATTCTCTAGATTCTGGAACATAGCATCACATTCTCACAGATTATTGTGTAAAAGTAATATTTTAAAAATTGTTAGACGTACGATAATATTACACGGAAATGATAGATATATCTTTAGTTGAACAAATATAGTGCAGAGCTGAAACAGGTCACCGGATCAAGATTTGGATTGAGTCACTAGGCCACCGATTCTATGCTTTAGACCCGGCCTGACAAGATTAAAACCCGATAACCCGAAGGATGAAGCAGAATTCTAATTATATCCTTGTATTGCTTTCAGAGGCGATCATGGCCGAAGATATTTCCCCCAGAGCACGAAAAACAAAGCCGAAATTCCCAATTAATTATATTTTCCTGATCGGGACAAGTTTCGGACCGGGTCAACGGGTCGTTATAAGTAACTAAAAAAGTAATAAGCTATATTTTGATCTAAAAATATTTGGTTATTATGATGAATATAATTTATATCTAATTGTTGATACTTTCGAAGTTGTAAATCATTATTTAAAAAAAAATACCGAGCGGCCGTGGCTCAATGGCAGAACTTGACTTAGCATTGCGGGGGGCTCTCATTCGTGCCTAGAACCGACCGGCTATACTGACTAACTATTATCAAATGCTTTTTCCTTAGTCACACTCACACCAGACAAACGTTGGGATGATAACTTCAAAAACTAGGCCGTGACCAAACACCTTTCCATATCATTTTACTCACCTATCCCAGTATGAGCCAAAGATGCCGAAGGGCCATAAAAATAAATTCAGTTCAAATTCAATGGAAACAATATTCATAAATAGGGAAACTATGCTAGAGGGTATCTCAATTATTAGCGGGAATGATCAAAGGCATTAGAAGCATGCTGAAATATATGCCTGATGTGAACATATCATATCCTTCTATCAAAAAAATTAAAGATCTGAAGCAGTTACTCATTATTTTATTGTTAAAGTCAGAAATAAATATCACCTCGTAAAAGAATACCTTTAAAGTAAGATATTCAATGTACCCCATCTCCAAATTTGCAGGTTTAAAAAATGGTCATTTTCTTTTACAGTGAAGACATTTCTACAGAAAGAAAACTTCAGGATTCAGGGTGGTCCGAAAAGCTAGAAATCGTGGGTTCATATTCTACCTGTAATCCAGATTTTCCCTTTCTGTAAAATGTCTTTACTAATAAAGTTTCGAATCTCTGCGAGTTTACAGCATTCAATTTCATAACTAATAGTCATTTTTGTCACCACCTTGTCGTAGCTCCAGCAACAAGAAAAATATGTACACAATTGTCATCTCCATGGACAAGACGGCAATTACTATCAAACATACAGTTCCTGGAACATGTCAGTATAGCGTATTAAAGCACCTCAAACAGATTACTACCATATAAAAGCCATTCAGTTTTTCAAAACTACGGGAGAATAGTAATGTAGCGAATCCACCCCTTGTTGAGTTTAGTGGAGCAGAGATAATATAATCCGCAGGCGTCGATTTACATTAAATGGTGGTTTGAAACATAACACATAGTTAATGTTGTGGATTTAATATTTCATTTGCACGTCATTTGCAATATGAACAGCACAATTTGGTCATGATAAATAGGCGACGGGATACTATGCACAATTAGTGGGCTTTGCGAATGTACCTAGGTATATTGTGTATGTGGTTGTCCGCATATATGGAAACTTACCATTTCTTGATGAACGGATCCTAAAGATTTCAGAAACACTGCTGGAAAACGCATCATTTATTCAAGAGGATAGACCTCCAAATTGTTCTTGTATGTTAAGCTTTGTTATGACCAATAATTTATCTAGCTCTAGACATTTATTCTGATATGTCAGTATAAATGTACGCTTGACTAAGTTTGTACCTCCTAATCGTGGTAATTAGATAACAGGTAAATGTTAGCTTTCGTAAACTTTATTTTGTATGGGCCATTTTTAGTTACTTTGACTTCGGTCCGTCATGATTATGAATGCGATGCTAGTTAAAATTCACATCCATACCCCAGCCTTGATTCTAATGCGGGATCTTCAAGTCGTTGGCTTAGGGCCCAACCCACACAGCTACCAGGTCGGTTGATAGCTTTCATATTTAAAGCAATACCTTGTAAGAAGTGTTTTTTTTTTATTATTGTTTAAACGAGAAAGATTTCATTCACTATAAATGCTAAATATGTTTTCGTTTGCTTTCAAAATGATATTCCAATACTTGCCTTCTGGTGTGATACTTGCTAATTGTAATTCATTCCCTAAAAACGTGTTTTTCTTCTAGTGTGATACTTGCCAACTGCAATGAATTTCCTAAATACATGTTTCTATAACAATGTCTTTAAAACAAGCTACCCGAGAAACATCAGAATTAATAATGTTCTGACATGTAAGGATGAAAAGTAGAGTTTTTCTAAGACTATAACAGCTATTTCAAGGAAAGCTGGTGTAAATTTGTAGTTACGTAGAAATTTAATAGGAGTCTGCAATAACCTTTTAATACAAAGCTTAATTTCCCTTGAACATCGTTCTCTTGGTCCCGGCTTGGTCCACAAATGTCAGTAAAGTAAATTCTGTTCTATATTTTTTTCCTAGCCATTGTTCTACATTGAGCCTCAGAAATATATCACTTAAATAATGAAAATATAACGATAGTGGGCCTAACATTGAATCTCCCCATATTTGCAGAATAAAACCTGGTATGCTATTCCTTTGCAAGATAGTTAATGGAAAAATACAATGTGAGCGTTTTGCTATTTCACCAACTATGGCTAAGAATTAAACGACTTTTTTGTTAACGAATTCAACAAATGTCTTTAAATTCAATTAAGTCTTATAAAGTTACATAAAGATTAGTTAAGTTCTTAATGAACTCGCCTTTACTTTTTTTAAACTTTAGTGTCGCGTGTTCATTTGCTACACGTACAATGTAAACCTATTTTATATCCCTAAACCAATAATATTTACAATTCAAAGGACTCTTTTTTTTTACCTACAGGCTTTCAATATTATTCAGTCTTAGTGCTCTTTTCGAACACTGCTTCAGATCTACTGCAGTACTATTGATTTGTAAATATTACTGTAAAAACTTCTATATTTGGTTTGATTGTACTGTACAATTAATAGTGGTCTTTCATGTTTTTTATCTCTTCAGTAATTAACTATTCTTTGGTGGGTTTCAGAAATCTTCGTTAAGAATTGACGAATTTATTTTCAAACTTTAAAACCTTTGAAATACATTAAGTTCGTTAACTAACGGTTCGTAAAATTAGAAACGAAGGTTGATGAAACGAAATTGGTTTGATCACTTACGTTCCTACTTACTATGATAATAATACTAGTTTTACTATAGTGCTTTATTCTCATCTTTTACTAGAGTATAAAATAGTCAATGTGCTGTAGAAGAAACTATTAAAATAAATACATAAATTCCCATGCCTCTTAAGTGAGACAGTATAATTACAGTTTTAAAAAACTTTAATTTAACCTTTCGTGTATCGTGTTTAAAACTCTGTACTTTATTTTGTAAAAATCAATACATTACAGCCACGGAAGTTAATTGAAGCAACAAAGAGAAGAGAACTTGGCCATGATTAGAAGTGTCCCAGAAAGGACAAAGAAGTTAGCGTCGTTCTGTGAAGGAATTAACTTGCCTTGACAGTTTTAGGTGGAAGAACCGTGTACGTCTTATACCAAAGAAGGAGATGTTCTGGAAGTGGAGTCACTTCAACCGTGTCTTCAGAAATGAAGCGTGTTTAACTCACTGCGGCGTTTGATCTCTACAAGAAGCAACTTGAGAGATACATTCAACGCAAAGAATCAGATTAGAATGTCAGTTTAGTTGAAGCTGGTTCGTTTCCGGTCACTGACGCAGTGTATTATTCGGCTCCAGTCCTTTGGAAGGTAAAATTTACACTATTGAAAAAAATACATGTTCGAATGACATATTTTAAAATATTGCACGGATCCTTCTCTAAATACTAAATTCAATTTTAGTAATGTATATAAGTATCTTTTATTAGTTTACTCTTTGTTTATATGTTGGCTTATCTCTAAATTAAAACGACTTTTCGTTTGAAAATGTATACTTTGCTTCATTTACTGCCTTGAATATCAGCACAATGTTCCATTCATTTTTGTTAACTTCTCCATTCCTCTTACTTCAGTATAGACTTAAGCTTCGGTGTGCTTCTGCACACGAAAATTGTTGCATTCAAAAGAACGCTGGTTTGTAACATAAAAATTTAAAGTAACAAAAGAAAGATGTGTTAGGTTTAGAAAATGATGAGAGTAAACAAGGTCAATTATGGAGTTCACATTTCGGTCATTCCCAATAACAATGTATTGAACTGCTTCCCTAAAGAAAGATTTGAGCGATAATGTACTTTCTTCTATTTTTTAAAATTGCTAATTTTATAAAGTATGGTGGGCTATTCAGTACAACAACAATAGAAAATGAATATTGTAAAAATCACTTCGCACAATGTGTATTGCACCGAGAACAGTCCGTTGCCCTGCTATGACCCAGGTTTTATATTTTGAGAAACATTATATGTTGGAGGTAACACGAACGATGGAAGCGGCCACAGAATTCTTCGTAAAAAAATATAGAAAAATAGTTCCCGATATTATGTCCTAAGTCCATGACTACTAACTTAGTAGCATCGACGAAACACATTCTCACTCTATTTGACAATAACATATTTCGCTGTCCCGAATTTTATGACGAATGGAACTGTTAATATAACGGAAATCAATATTTTCTTTCGGTTTTCTATACAGGTAAAATACAATTAAAGAAAGTGGGGAGTAGTCCCTTTGTCTTTGTAAAAGAAGTGTCGCTGTTTTAACTCGCTCTAGTAAGCAATAATAAGCTTATCTCATGCACATTTTAGTTTCAAGTACCTCATGTGAAAGATGTCACCAGTGCATACGATAGTACATTGGGCTGCAAACGTTGTATTTCATGAACAAGAGTATGTGCGAGGAGAGATTAACAAACTGTACCTCTTTCAAGGACATATTAACGACTTTGCCGTACTTATTATAACATAAAAGCAGAATTTCACATCGTTCAGCACAATGCTTTCTAGATTAGGTCAGATTACCTTCGCTACCTTTTAAGTATTTTACTTACACTACACTACAAGTACTACAAGTCGACGAGTAATATTCTTTGTTTCTTACATTCTAATAATTGTTCGTTCGTTCTCTAGAAATTACAAATTAGCCTTGTACTTATTTTTTATATCAGGGAAATAGCATTTCCATAGCTAGTACGTACCAGCTAGTACGTACGTGAGAGCATAAACGAGTCAAAAAGTAAACTTTCACCGCTCCTATTTTTAGTGCAAGGGATAACCTGTGGGATGGAGAAACATAGGAAAGCAAATTGGGTCACAACAATTATATCCTACCCATGAGCTGAATGAAAGACTGCGTCTTTCCTTCGCCAGAAGTACTAAGTTTACGAAATCATTTGAAATATAGGAATACCTCCTTTGAAATATATCTTTGCCTATTCAATCTCACGCGGGCGACGCACTTGCAAGGAAAGACATTCCTTGTCATTTTCTCGCCTTGTTAGCGTTCAGTATAGTTGATTACAAATATATATCTTTAGTTTCCTTGCGTTCCCAATATATTTGTTACTTTTGTACGTGTAATTACCGTTAATTATTTTCTAATAGATATGCTGAAATACTAATGTTAGGTATTTTCTTACCTGGCTGCTTTTGTATTTTGATTTGCTGAATGTGCTTTAGCATATCCTGGTTCTATTCTGCTCTTATCTTGAATTTTTCTTTCTAGTCACCTAAACAAAAATGCGTAAAAGCTTCTGAATAGAAGTTGCCTGGTTGCTTCCACTCTCATGTGTAATGCATAATATAATGCATGTTTGCTTCATTCAATCAAAATAGTTTCTTCGTTGAAGATGAAAACATTCTTTATTTCTCCGTAGTTCATCCTTCATCCCTTGTGGAGAATGGAATTGTGGAAGTTTGTGCTCGAAGTATTTCAGTATACGAATTGAGTAAATCAGAAGTTAACTCTGTTTAACATTTCTAAACAACAAATTAAAACGCAGTTAAATTGTGTGCTAACTACCGTGAATAAATTCCGGCTTAGACATCAATGCACTGTGTGAATGGTGAGACGTTGTGTGTGTATGAACGGGAAAACGTGATAGAGCGACGTGACGTGACACAATAGTACTAATAGACTTTCTAAAGAGGAGAAGAGAAACGAAGCACAAAACCGTTCTAAATATCGTTCAAAATGGTTCTTTGTATTTCATACTAATTTGCATTTAAACTAATACTTAATTTGTGGATTATTTTAGTACAACTATAGTGTATAATTTCATTTGAAGTTAAATAAAAGGAACTAATGAAGCGATCACAAGATTGGATATTGATGTGATAAATAAGAAACAGAATAATCCTTAGTTTATTTCATTTTACGAATTATTGTGTGCTTGATAATTAAATAATTATAGAGTGTCAACTTAAATAAGTTAATAATTTTATTGAAAGTGAGTGGAGTGCTGAAACACTTAAATAAGCATTACGTACTAAATTTATTTTTCAGAAGTAAGCTTCAATAAAAAAAAATCAGTGGTGGATTCGACTAAATTCGGAATTTAAATAAATTCTTTGAATTTTAAATAATTAAGTTTGTTTTCGAGTTGCGTATTGAATGAGTGCTACGGGAACTTGTATTAATTCAGAGAATTAAAATTTTAGTTTCACTGTATTTTCGTGTTAAGTAAGAAGGGACAATTTTCTTACGTAACTTTTTTTTTTTTTAAGTTCATGTCTGGACTGCAGCAATAAGATAGCGGCAATGATCATGGATACCAGAAGGAAGATATAACAGTGCTTTATGTTCTCTGTTTTTTATACAGATTCTTGATGTTACAATTTTATTTTATACTGGACTGAGTGATTTGAGCGCTCCATAAGATTTCCGATAGTCAATCCGCATATTTACAGTATTTCGATTTGCGCCTTGAAGTTCGGTTTGAAAACGTTTTGTTTCACAAGCTATCGTTTTCTTTAAATATTCGGATACTGCTCGAACTTGAAAGTTTGCAACTTGCGAATACTCTCACATTTCTAAAGTTAATTTGCTTGGATAATTGTTCAAGAAGAATTCGAAATTAAATTCAGAAAGAATAAATTCAGTTTTATTTGTTTTGAAATTTCTAGTAATCTTGTAAATAATTTCAGACGAGTGATATTTTATATTGATTCGATTCAATTCAAATTTGTATTATTCAGTGAATTAGTTGATTTAAAACTTAAGTTTATTTCCCTTCGTTGTGGTATATTGTTGTATTTTTGGAATTCAATTACTCACTCTTACATTCAGCTTCTGCTGCGCCTTCGTTGCGCATGTAATTTTCTTAGTAAATTGTTGCTACAAACTTCAACTTTCATTTAATTGACCTACAGCCTATGATAGTCTGCTTGAGGTTGCGAAATATTCTGGACATGAACGTTACTGAATCGAGTTAATTCGGTTGGCTTGACACCCTGATTTCATTAATTGAGCTTTTTAGTTGCTTTGATGCAATTGAGAATCGTAAAGTTGATGGATGCATGATGGAGGTCTTCCACAACATAAATAAATAAATGTAACTCCGATTTCATTCAAATTGAGTCTATATGACAATGTAACTGTGGATGAACCATCTAGGATAAAGTTAATGCATACAACAATTAAAAAACCACAACTCGGGTACAATACTACCCAGCTTGGTATGAGGAGGGTTAGTAGGGACAGCAGAGAGAAATGTGCAGGATATTAAATTGTTGTTGAAATTCCGATGATAAACGACTAATAACAATAGCCAGAAACAAGTAGTCAAAGCATTACAGAAGGATATGCGGTTTGCCAAACCACCACGACTTTTATATGGTCAATGTCCAGCAAATTTGATATATTCCTTTCGGCCTGCTAAATGATTCAATAAGGTACGGCGCATGATGCAACAACCAACAGGGTCATTCCAGCTCAAAGCACAATATTCCTTTAGGGCGACCTTTTCAGATTTGAATGATTTTCTTTCCGCAAGTAGTATGGGTCAAGTTAGAAAGAAATGTAAAATATCACTTCCGTACTCCTTTCCATTCCAGATGTATATAGTGTCAAAGAAAGGTAGAAAAATAAAGGCAAAGAAATGTATAATAGAGGTTCAGTGAGAACAGTTTTAACATTGTTCCTGTTTCTGACAGTCTGGTCTAAAGATTTCTTGAGCTAATGTTGAGTGTATGGAGAGATTTTATCTTTTGTAACGAATTGAGAAGAATTTTACACCCTTTACATTGTTTATTACATTCGAAAAAGATATGATTGGCATCTTCTAGCAAATCATTGTTTAAACAGTCGAAAAAGTAGTTGCGAGATTAATCTTGAAGAGGTGAGAATTAGTCATAATATGATGAGAACGTAATCTATTAATAAGGACTATGACTTGACGATGTGCTTTTGAACCGTGAAACCATGGTTTGTGTTTTTGTAAAGTAATATGAGGATCATTTGTTAAAATAAATAATAGGGTATTTCCGGACACAAGCAATGCATTTTTCATGTATTTTCCTTTCTACACTCTCAAGAAGGTCTGTTCAAAACAATAGAATGTTCCGGAAATAGGAACATGGGCCAACTGATACATCATTTGAAAGCTCCTATAATTGTAATTACAAAAATGTTATTTATTTCGAAATTCAATAAATAATTTGTGTTTTATCCAGTTTTGACTATCACATTCTTCAAATTTCACAATATTTCGTTTGTGACGTTTTAAGTTACCGAATTAAGCGTTCGAGATTCCCTCCACCAACCTCTGAATACTAAACTCGATAACACGCAAATTATTTATTGAATTTCGAAATTAATATATTTTTTTTTAAAAAATAAGACTATAAGAGCTTTCAAATGATGTACCACTTGACGCATGTTGCTATTTGCGGGAAATGCTTTTGCCACTAGATCGCTTCTAATTGGGCTATGCGCTTCATATTGATAACAACAAAGGAGTGCTGATATATCATTCCATTTATAATGGGTACTTACGGTATTCATAACATTTAATAACGCAAAAATATTACATCTTTTGAGAACTTCCCATACATTTCAAACGCGATTTCTCCCGAAGCATTGGGCAACGAATAGAATCAAGGGAGTTTTCAAATGGCATGTCGCTTGACTTATGTTGCCATTTAAGAAAATTGAAGGTCTTCCTACTGTACCGCAGAGAATGGGAATCTACGATTAAACTTGTCACGATAATTCATGCCCATAGAAACTAAAGTTAAGCTATTTCGAGATTTATTAAAATTACGAAATTAGATGGTGGAAACTTTTCGTTGGACCCCACTGTATATTTTCATCAAGTTTTGAATGTCAGAACATTCACAATTTGTTAAAAGTTTTGCAATGAATCTCTACACATGCCTCATATCAAAGGAACAATATTTCTGTACTTTTATTGTTGTTCTACTATGACTTATTATGCACAAATGTTTAACACACTTTAAATATATATATTTTAAACAAAGAAGGAATATCGGGACAATGTTAAGACTGTTCTCACTGAACCTCTATTAAACTCTTATGTAACAGGTGTAATTTTATTGCTGTCATTCATTGAATCAATTTTTAATCAATAAGCGATACAAGCTATTTTTTATTATTTTTCGTGTGTAATCAAATCTGTTCACATAACGCATCTTCTGAAGTTGCAGGAGAAACATTCATGTCTCTTAGGTATTCCCGCTAAAAATTCAGACCATTTGGACAGAAATTGTACATTTTTATGGACCTCTCCGATTTAAAACTACAGTCGCAAATAGGAAATATCATGATTTTCAACCTTTCCTTGACATCATATATAGGTCTATCTGGATTGGAAAGGAGTACGAAAGTGATATTTTGTTTTTCGAACTTGATCCATATTACTTGGGGAAAGTAAATCATTCAAAACTGAGAAGGTCACCATGGAAGATTTTTCAATTTAGGCAATTTGAGCTGGAATGACCCAACAACAAACTAAGAAAGAAGCAGAAAAGATAAACTAACATAGGTACTACTGAATGGGTTAAAATTCGTTTCACAAACTGTCTAAGTTTATAAACGGATTGGTAAAGAGATAAATCGGTAATCGAATAATAGATTCGATTATTCAAGGATAGATTCAGGAGAGTTCATTATGCCCAACTAGGCAAGGAAGTAAAAAGTATGAACTGCGGGAAAGCACCGAGGAGACCACAGATCAGTGGCATCATGCAAGAGAAAAGAGAATACGAGGAAAGAGGAATACAAATTCGTGATCCGAAAATCATGTACAATACGGATCACCTATAAGGTTAGAAATACTGATTATCATGAACTTGAAGAAAAAGGTAGAGGTGTAAAATGAATTCTACTTCTGAGATAGTAACAAACGCAGTTAAGGATGTGGTAGTAGAAAATAAAATGTGTATAAACCTGGAAAATGATTGAAGATTAATATCAATGTATTTGCTATGTGGTGTTTGTTATGTACTAGCTAAAGTACCCGCCTGTTGGTGAAGGGTGAATAAAATATGTTGGCAAGAGTCATCTGGATAGTCACCAATACTCGCTTACACGTGACGGACTGCGCCCTTAACTTGGTAAGTTGTGGGGACTGCGTCCGCTTTATCTTCACCACACTCTCCAAGGGGCTGCTACCCCATGGGGCAGATCTGCTACAGCTATTATTATTACTACTACTACTACTAATAATAATACTCCTGCCAAATACTAATAGGGCCTACAATGATTTAAAACATTAAATCTATATATTTTATATATTTATAACAATCCAAATTTAAATTTAAAATTGTATAAACTATTTATTTCTGATTATCGTTTTAACTTAAACATGGTAACAATGTATTTATTTCATTGTTATAACTATAGTGCGGATCGGTATGCACTAAAACTTACCAACATAAGCATGCAAATATGCATGAAAAACCTTAAGAATATGTACTTAAAATATGTATGGTTGCCCTCCAAAAGCCTCTAGACTGTTCAAGATATATGCTCAAATCTAGTACGAATTTTCCTTAACGCTCTAGGAAAAAGCTACGGGGAGCCTCGAACCCTTTAGCACCTTGAAGATTTCGAGTCGGTTCGGTGGTGCAGTGATAGATTCGTGCATAAGGTTCTCGGTTCCCGTAAAAAGTGATTATTTTCATACAAAATATTTCGTGGTTTGGATTCCACTTAAAACTGTAAGACCTGCCCTACATATTGCTGAAAAGGACGTTAAGTCGAATACTTCACCGTGATTTTGAATATTTTTTAAAAGCTTCTATTGCATATCTGCATTGACTCCCTCCCCGAAAGTAAAAACAGTTTGGATTTTAACGTAATTATGCAACAACGAGATTATAAAGGACAGGATCTACTACCTACAGCTCTACTCGGTTTGCACCCGAGAGAAGTTTTGTGTGTCCCACCGAGAATCGAACTCGGAATCCCTCGATTACAAGGCGAAGACATCACCGACTCATCCACAGGGAATACCCCTCCCTGAAAGCATGCCTGAAAGTAACACCGAAGTTAACCACCAGAAAAGCCCATGCAACGGCATAACCGTCCGGTTTTATAAGTTTTAACATCTTACAAAATTGAGTGGAAGGTATGAAGTAATATGTTTTAAGTTTCCACCCTAGTAGATTTTTAAACAAATAAAATATCTCTTTCCTTTGCAAATTTTCACTAATACCCGGCGAATTTCTCCTTCGATTACTCAAAAATGCAAAAGAAAAATTGATTTCCTTGAAGGATAAATAATATGCTTTTTCCTTATATAAAAATATATCGCAGAATACAACCTTTTCATCTGTAGACAAGCTTCAATATCCTTTGGTCCATTGCCTAAGATTGGCAACTCCTTGAGCTTTCCTCCTTCGGCATTCCAATTCCGCGACACTACTACTCAACACACGTTCCGAAACAACTCTGATGGTCCGGTAGATGAAATTTAAGTATTACTGCAGTGCAGTGAGTCATTTAGCCTGAGGGCGAGAAATATAGGAAAAAACAGTTTCAACTTGCTTGTCCTTGGAAATTCCTCCCAAATCTATAAATCCAGGAAAAGTTATTTTCATACTTTGGACTTCCCCAGTCACTGTCAGAAGACTGAACATTTCTTTTTACATTTGAAATTCTTAAGTCAAGTTACCATCCAATAGTTATTTTATTTATATTTCCCACAAACATGCCTGTCTGCAATAACGTCTTCAATATGTACTATTCATCAAAATATGCAGTTATATGCACTACAAAACTTCGTATTTAGACCCCCAGATCCCAAAAACAAACTCTAACTATGTAAGTATATCAATATCATATCAGAAAAAGAACATGCAAATATGCAAAGATCCGCACTCTGGTTATAACAATGAAATTACTGTTTTTAGTTACCGTGTTGCTTCGCGACACAGTCACATCCGGTTTACAAACATATGATATCATCTCAAGTTGGACCATTATCTAATCATCTGCGAAAAATCATTGTAAACGGTTAAGCCGTTTTACTATCCGTATTTTAAGCGTAATTGTGTGTAAAACGTCTTGAGGTTAGCCATAGGTTCAACCAAAAGTTTACCTGTTTACTGTTTTCAGATGTTTAATTTCTGAAATGGAAGTAAAACTTTTAGAGAAGGCGGAATTGCTAGGAATAGACTGTGGCTTTCTGTCATGGTATTTGCTGCCGGGTGGCCGAGCGGTATGCGGCGGTAGGCCATCGGCTCGAATGTCCCGGGTTTGAGTCCCGGCACGGGCATGGGAGTGTATTTTTAACAGCTAAAGGTGAATCGTGACGGGCCGAAGTCCAAAGATACTAGACTGGCCCATATATAAATAAAGGTTACTACAGTTTTATCTTTCATGATAGTATGATATGTATTTCGCCATATCATTAGTATTATAGCGTTCATTTTGTTTTCAACTTGATTCAAGAAAGAATCATGTTAGTTATGGATTATAACATCCATATTCGTAATGTCTGTAATGAAATAGGTAACATGGCTTGGACTTGTAGGATAACTAATTATTTGCCAGAGGTATATGTGCAATAAAGGATAAGTTTTGAGGAAGACCTTTAGCAAACAATTCATGTGTAATTTGTCAGTTAATAAGTATCATATATCGCAGAAATAATTACACATGCCTGTATTCAGTGTTCCGTATGTTCTCTGATATGTATATTGCTAATCCTCGTTTGGTTGTAAAATTAATAATGTTAAAGATAAGAGGATAGTTCAGTTAACGCTGTCTAAATATGCTAAATGTCGAAACTGAATGCAATAAGAGAATTTCTTATTGCAAACGAAAACATATATATTAAAAATAAGATAAAAAGGTTTAGTGACTGCTGTGGAAGTTACGCCGCGTTTTGCCGAAAGCGTGAGGAAATTAATTTTAGAGCTTTATCTCTCCAATTCAACAAACAGTAGAACTCTTGCAGCATGGTGTGGTAAAGATTCCAAACCTTCCCTATCGAAAGAAGAAAAAATCCAAAATTGTGTAATGGTGCGCAAAGAATTCCGAAATGAAATAGAGGATCCCCCAAATTCTTTGAAATTAAGTTGGGTCGATATAAGCATGTATGCAGTGACTATATATCAAATAACGATAATTCGTTTGTGGGAAGTCGATATATCAGAAATTTTTGGCCTAACGATTGTTGAAAATATGCTTACTACATAAACAGAAATAAGAATTATACAGAGTGTAAAGAAAAGATGATCAAATATTAGGAGGTGAATCCTGACTTAGAAACAAGAAAAGAAGTCCATATAAACTTGGGTTGAATTATGATTAGTTTTCGATTTCCAGGGTTTTTAACTTGGAGCCCAAAGTTGACTCCTTGCAGTGGTTAATACAGAGTGATTCAAAACAATGTTAACATTATATGGGAAATCGAAAATGTATTATTCACCGTCTGCGTTTACATCTTTGAGTTAATAACACAAGGCTGCGTCATTTTGGCGCTTTGTATGTCAATGGGTGCTTTCTAATTTTGGTTTAGAGCTGTTTCCAAATATGGTATTCGTTTTTCTCCATCACCCACAGTTTGTCTGTTATTTCATAATTTTGCTATTCTTAACCCTTTTAACTTCAAGCGATTTCCGTTCTGTTTTTAGACTTCCAGTTAGGTGTTTATAACTTCTGTACTATCCATCCGTTATGAATTGTTCATACATCATTTTCTCCGTTAAAAATCAGGCTCTCCAACGGTGATAGCTGCTGGTGTCTCAGATACACGGTTGCAGAGATATTCGTATTTTTCGGGATTTTTGGCGAATGTAAATTATAGTAATTTAAAAAAGAGCCACTAGATGACAAACTCACAACAATGTGTAAAGGAAGATGACTTTTTATGCAAATTGCAGCAACTAAATTATATTTTAGCTAAAACAAATATAAGTATATTTGTTCTTTAAAACATGTAATAAAAAGTGACCATCATACAGTTCGCACGGGAGTAGAGAACAACATATTTAGAAGTGCTTGTAGAAGAAATTTGAGCTCATTATAGTAAATAAAAGGTATTCCCGCCAATGATTTGTAAGTGTCCTTTGTTCAATGAACCTTTCTTCCTGTGGATAACATTTTGAAATGGCGAGCTCCTCAAGACGATCGTGTGTAAATGATCCAAATATGTTTTGTTATATTTGCGGGTCTCTTACATCGAAAAGCAGGAGACAGAACATAACCACGTTTGTGAAAAAAGCATACTTTGCTTACTTTGGTGTTAAGTTAGGAGACCAGGACAAAGCCTTTGCACCACATTATGTGTGCCATTCCTGTGTTGCTGGTTTAAGAAAATGGACTCTGGGGAAGCAGAAGTCGTTACCTTTTGGAGTTCCAATGGTATGGAGAGAGCAGGTGAACCACGTAGATGATTGTTATTTTTGTATGGTGAAAGTGGACGGACATAAGAAGAAAAGTATGAAAAGTATTGTTTACCCAAATCTGAAATCAGCTATCAGACCTGTACCACACAGCCCCGAGATTCCCGTACCCACGCCTCCAGTAACCCTTGAATCATCATCATCATCATCTGACTCTACATACAACGATGATGAATTTGCAGCTTCCGCAGAAGATGAGAAACCAGATCTGTTCACCCAAGAAGAATTGAATGACTTGGTAAGAGATCTAGGTCTTTCTAAAGAATCTGCACAAATTTTGGGTTCGCGTTTAAAGGAGAAACGATTGCTATTTCCTGGTACTACATTCTACTGGTATAGGAGAAGAGAAGAGGAATTTCTTGAGTACTTTACCGAAGACGGCCCTCTTGTGTACTGCAATAACATCGAAGGTCTACTATCACAATATGGAGTTAAATACAACGCAAAGGAATGGAGGTTATTTATTGATGCAACAAAAAGAAATCTGAAAGCTGTACTGTTAAACAATGGAAATAAATATGCCTCAATACCAGTAGCATATTCTGTACATTTGAAAGAGAACTACGAAAACCTTGAAATTCTGTTAGCGGCAATAAAATATTCACAGCACCAATGGGTAGTGTGTGGAGATCTCAAAATTATAGGAATGTTGCTTGGATTGCAGTCAGGCTTTACAAAATTTCCTTGTTTTCTTTGCCTATGGGATAGCCGTGCACGTGATTTACACTGGGATAGGAAAGAATGGCCTGTAAGAACAACAATGGAGCCAGGACACAACAATGTAACAAAAAATGTTTGATTAGAAGAGAAAATATTATTTTGCCGCCACTCCATATAAAGCTCGGGATCATGAAACAATTTGTGAAAGCGTTGAATAAAGAAGGTGAATGTTTTAAGTATATCAGTTCAAAATTCTCTTTTCTATCCGAGGCTAAAATCACAGAAGGAATCTTCGTTGGACCCCAGATAAGGAAGCTAATGAAAGATGAAACATTTGAAAATTTGATGACCAATGAAGAAAGGCTGGCTTGGACTGGATTCCGAAATGTGATTGCGGGATTTCTGGGGAACAGAAAACAACCTGATTACAGGAACATCGTGGAAAATATGTTGATGGCTATGAAACAACTAGGCTGTAACATGAGCGTTAAACTTCATTTCCTTCATAGCCATATCGACTTTTTTCCTGAAAATTTAGGCGATTTTAGTGAAGAACATGGGGAGAGATTCCATCAGGACATGAAGGAGATTGAAAAACGTTATCAGGGCAGGTGGGATAGAATTATGATGGCCGACTATTGCTGGTGTCTCAAGAGAGACAATGAGAAGTTAGGACACAAACGAAAATCACGAATATCACATTTCCGCAGCAAGAGAAAGAGAGTTTGAGAAATTTAAATGTCTGTTTTGGACTTTTTATGTAACAAAAATCAGCCTTTACGTATTTTGTTAATCAAAGTAACCTGTTTGCCGTATTGATTTATTTCTAACATTGTACGAACATTATGTCCTACATGTTTACATTGAATAAAATTATAAGTTTAGTAAGTACTTAAATTACGATTATATAAAAACCTTGGGTGATAGGAAAAATCTGACTTCAGATTCGTAATCAGGAGACCAAAATACATAATAATCACCCATCAGAATCAAAAGCGTCGTAGAAAAATAATATTTCGCAGCCCTGTGTAATATTTAACAAATTTAGATCACGATTCTTTACACACTCTTCACCCACACATTTTTAGAACCTGTCCCATGTAGCCTTCAGAGTACGGTTGCACATGTCTATCGGTATAGTGTGAATGGCAGCTGTAATTCTTTCGCACAGATCGTCATTATCACATGGATTCGTTGCATAAACATGTTCTTTGACTCCTCACCATAACCGAAAATTGCATGGTGTGAGGTTAGACGATAGGGATGGCCATTCCGGTGTCCTTTTCTTCCATTGCTAATCATTCCAGGTATTCAGCATTTTTTTATTTCCCATTTTTTCAATTGTCCTGTATAATTCATATTTCACCATAAATGTTAAATGATAAACTAAAATAAATTTAGGTTTAGGAAGGTAATTTGTGCTTATATGGTCAGTACTAGGAGTTAAAAGATTATGCCATGGGTTGTCAGTGTTCCCAACCTGGTATATCGTTTATTTTCTAAAATGGCACTACGTCAGTTTATTAGATGCTCTAGTAAAGCATAGAATGTAGTGTTACAAACTGTGACTCTTACACTAAGTTAAGCATAATTATTTGCAACATTTCTTCAAAGAGGAATACAAATTTACACAGTTTGCAACACAACGTTGGTTGGCGGTTATTACCTATGTTATCTCTATTTACATGGAAAATTTTATTCACGCTCATTTCGACCTACCTTTAATTTAAAGAATTTCTGGAAATTTTCTACTTTCTTCCACACCGATTACTTAGTTTTGTAATATGCATTTTAAAAAGAGCAATTATAAATTCTTTCGTGATACCATGGCGCATCAGTTCTACTGTTGGTGGTATTGGAAATATGAAACATTAAACACACCTACTAGCATTAAACTCTTCAGATTTATATACCCCCCTCTCCCCGCCCCTCTCTGTCTCTCTGTGTGTGTACAAAAGAATATATTAAATCAAATGAATTTGTCATTAAACATTCTTCGACACCAGATAAACAATATTGTCGTGCTCCACGCGACCCCCACCCGTAACTCCTGCCCCAAAACCTGTGTACGTAACACTCTGATGGAATATATTAATAAATGAGAATTCCAATCGTTAACACCATTCTTTCTTTATCTCTCTCGTAAAACCGTTTGCACTCTTCTCCTACTTCAAAAATAAGACAAAAATTAATACCACCTATTTATCCCCGTTCATCTAATACCTTCAAAAGCCTAAGCGACGTCAGACGGACACATCAAGTACATACATAGTGCAGCGTTATTTCTGCAAAGTGATTTGAGCAGAACCAGCAGACATAGTTTTAATGCAGTACACATTAATATGCAATGCTTATTGAGACATTTTATTGAATTTGAAATATTGTTTAATTCTATTGATACAACACATGCAAGTGTAGTTTCGGAGACTTGGGCTAAGACCAGCATTAGAAATGACCTTTTATGGCTGCTCAACGTTAAATTGTATCGCAATGACCGAATTTCAAAAGGAGCAGGCGGAGTCAAGATCTAAATGCCAAAGTTTTAGCACAATCACTAAGCTCCTATGAATTGCGCACCGAATATATTTTTATGAAAATCAGACTAGAAGAAAAGAAAATCCTTTTGGCTGCAGCATACCAATCCCCCCTCCCCCCGCAGCAAGCAAGTTTTAATAAGTTTGAAGAATTAATAAGTAACTTTCTTCCTGTCTATGAACATTGTCTTACTCTTGGTGATTTAAATTTTGATCTTTTGGCCATCAAGTCTGAGGTTTCAAAAATCAAGGGAAAAAATCGCATCGCTAAATCAATATGTCTGTTCTCTTCAGCCTACGCATCATGCAGCCATATCTGAAAGCTTCCTCTACGTGGTCCTTGTCTCGAACATAAATAGAGTTCTTCAATATGCATAGTTTCCAGTTCCTGCGATTTCCAGACAAGACCTTATATTCATAAAATATGGTATAAAACTACCGAAGTTTAAACCAAAAATAATAACGCATAGAATATCAAGGAAGAATGACAATAATGGTATCTTACCGGATGCTGCTTCTGTACAATGACATTTAACAAATATGTTCCTATAAGTCGATGCTCAACTTTCCTTCCTTAACTCGTTAATTCCTGAATTATATAATGTGTACGCCCCATTAAAAGGAAACCTGTGTCTGGTCTCTCTGCCCCGTGGATCACAAACGAGTTACAAAACCTAATGACCAGTTACAACGGAACGTATAGAAAGGGACGTAAAACGAAATCCCTCTGAATCCCGCGAGAGTTTTGAAGCCTATAGAGCTCTTCGAAATTTTTGCACTCAAATTTTACATAAAACCGAACTAAAATTTGCTTAAGACGCCTTGAACAAAGAAAACCAAGGCCAATTGCGGAGTCGTGGAAGAACAGCTTAACTTCGAAAACGTAATTCTAAGAAAAAGCTGGTTCGAAAGTGTTACATGTAATTTTATCAAATTTCCTGTGCCTGCAGATGTTTTGACGACATTATATGAAAAATGTTGCTAATATCCCTAACAAGACATTGCATGAATCACAAGGAACCTACGTATATTAATCCCTGATGATATAATAATTAATCACAGAAGTTAAGCCGTTATTCCATAGAAGGAAATTCTGAACGTCGTATCCGCACGCTTGGAACTAATGTTCTTGGCCATCCCAGAAAAACGACTGTCAGTGTTTCCAAATCCCCAAGCACCTCCCGTTGCCAGTATTGCCCGTCGATGATAAAATATAATATCACAATAGCTTCTACACTGTTAACGCATCTGCACCAAAGTTTGCAAGATTATTTTTCTACATGATACAAACACGGCAGTAGGGAAACGTGTCCCTCCATGTACTCCAGTTGTGAGTGTTGCCAAACTTAATTGCAAATTAAGTTTCTCAAAGCTTCTGCAAAAACTTCTATACTGCTTCACATATCCTCACCAAATTGGCATGAATACTCTTCGACACCGTAGGAAAGCAACTAGGTGACGGTCCCTACCCACTATAATATCCAAGATGTCAGTGTTGCTAGCCAATAAAATGAAGTTCTTCAAAGATTTCCACAATGTTCAAAATATCTGCACACCTATGGATTACTAGCAATTCATCGGAAAAATAGTTTGTACGTCAGCGTTTGTTTCTTTCACCCTCTTGTAGTTGACGGATTCGAAACAAATTTGGTACATAGTTATATTCCTTAAGACCTAGAAAGATTAACTACCGTACTAAAAGGTTGACACTCCCCAACGGGGCAACGAGGATATCGGTTCAATCAATTAATATACCGCGATTGACAGATATATCCCTAGAGTCTGAGGAATCCACACCACAATGCAGTTTGCCGGGTTGTAGTTTTTCGGTTACCTTGAAGTGAGTGAATTTGAAAATCCTTCCTTTCAATTCATTTGCAATGGCTATCCTAGTTTCTCGGTTCGACACTCCGCAGAGTTGGGTGTTAGGGGATGAAAAATCTATAGATGTTTCACTAGCTGGCGACCAAATCAGTTAACATATACAGTATGTTAGAGGTCTAATACAGCTAATAGACCACGAAAAGGAAAAACGACTTAATCCGGGTTAAGCCGTTCATCTAACTGAACGAGGACTTACGGAGGATTGTTCAGGGATCGAATGAAAATGGCTTGAATCTAAATGCATATAAATATCGATGTATACTCATAGTTTCAAAACCCATTTTTCCGTCCTTTAACTCGTACTCCTTTCCTAATGTGATTCTAGATGGAGTCATTATTCGTTATTTGGATACGGTGAAAAATGTGGATCTTATTTGGAATCAACATCTAACTTAGACAGAATATGTCAGCACTGTCTCTAGAAATCCCTTTGTCTTTTTACATACAATTCAATTCAATTTATTATTTCCAATATTCTTATTACATTATATTTACAGATTTTAGTCAGATTTAAGAAGAATCCTAGCTTCAGTCGTTTTTGGATTCTCCGTTTGCTTATGTCACAAAGAAGTGGCACATTGTGGTTTCGTGCTAGATATAAAGTTTAACAAGTACAATACAAAAACACTAAAATTACCTAAATACTTTTATAAAGTTAAAAAAAAAGGAAACAAAGGAGAACAATCTAAAAACATACCAATTGACGTACGAACATAAATCACATGAAACACTCATATTACGTAAATACATACATATTAACGACAATATTAACTGCATTGATAACATATTATTACAGTTAAAAGGAGAAACAATTCTAAAAATAATCAATTGCAATGCAAAACATGATAACATATGAAACTTGTGGACATCTTAAGAATAATAGTATCATTGATGGTTAATTACAAAAAAAAACATAGCAAACAACAAAGGACCAAATAAACAAAAGAGTAGCTATACAAAGAGCTAAGACAAAGATAAGAGCAAGCGAAGCAACGAGAGAAGAAGAAAATGTAATAATTGTGGATAAGATGTTATGTACAAATTGGTTATGATAATATTTTTTACTCAGAGCCTATTTTACTGTTTGCAGTAGTATGTGTTTTAAAGCATGCTGAAATTGTATATAAGTTTTTATTCTAATTTCCTTAGGGAGAGTATAGCTCTGTAGCTGATACTGCGAAGACCATAGTTAAGGATTGGGCTAGGAAGTGCTATTTCTTTTATCTGTTATTGCCCTTGTCGATATCTCATGTAAGGTGGGTGAAACGTCCACTGATAGTAGATATATATTTCCAGATACTAACTTATGAATTAGACAGGTTATTTTGAATTTATATAGATCTTGAACCGTTAACATCTTTAGTTCCTTAAATAAGGGTGTTGTGTGTGCTAGGTAGTCTGCATTTTTTATTAATCTAACGGCTTTCTTTTGTAAGATGTTAAGACGTTTCTTATTATACTCACTGAGATTCGCATACCAGGATTCGACACAGTACGACAAGTATGGGTGTATGAAGGCATAGTAATATATTATTTTTATATTTTCTGGAAACATCTTGGAAAGTTTGCGAAGTATTCCAACGTGACATGATATCCTTTTGCATATTTCTGAACAGTGGTTGTCCCATGAAAAGAATTCCTCAAACCACACACCGAGATATTTTTGATGTTGTTCATAGCACTTATCTTATCGTTACCGATTCTAATGGGATATTTCACTATAATTTCCTTTTTCTGCCTATTTCTGAAAAAAGATGCACTTTGTTTTGTCGGTGTTTAATGTCAATTTGTTATATCGAAACAAGCTGGATAGATTTTCTAAATCCTTGTTAGTGGCATTTTGTACGTTTTTTAATGTTGAACCCTTATTAAAAATTACTGTGTCATCTGCAAATAGTAATGACTTACTCTGTTTTAGGCATGATGGTAGGTCGTTTATATATAGAAGAAACAATATTGGCCCTAAAATAGAACCTTGTGGAATTCCGCAATTCACTGATGATAAGCAAGATTCTACATTATTAACATACGTATATTGGTTTCGGTCTTTGAGATAGCTTGTTAGTAGTTTATGAGTTACGCCTCGTAAACCATAACCGTGTAGCTTTTGTGCTATGGTTTACCTATCAAATGCCTTCCTGAAGTCAATGAAGACCCCAATCATATAATTACTTTCGTCAAGCGTTCCGGATATAAAATTTGTCAAACTATTTACAGCCAGCTGTGTAGATTTATTTTTCTGGAACCCATATTGTTCTTCGGTAATTATATCATGTTTTTCAAGAAAAGACATTAGTCTAGTTAGGAGAACTTTTTCAAAAATTTTACTCAGCACAGGAAGGATTGATATTGGCCTGTTAATTGCTTTGTCGGTTCTGTTTCCACTTTTATATATGGGAATTATTTTAGCAATTTTTAGAGTATCTGGGAAGATGCCTGTGGAGAATGACATTAATTATATGTTTTAAAACTGGTGCTAAGACTACAGCCCCACTTTTTATAATTTTTGTGTTTATACCATCATACCCCACACTTTATTTATTTTTCAGGCGATTAATAGTGTTTATTATTTCAGTTTCGGAGACAGGAGTAAGAAATATTGTTGATTGTGTTGGTTTTATACCTTTAGTTTGAGTATCGTCCGTGTGACTTTTAATGTCAGCAGAAAGTTTCGTACCAATGTCCGTAAAATATGTATTAAATTCATTACCTATTAACTTTTTATCTTGGATAATTTCTTTAGATTTATCAGTAATGTTTATTACGGTATATTCATTGTTATTGTTTTTATTTAAGGCCGAATTTATTATTTTCCATTTCATGTTTGTATCCGACACTGCCCGAAGCTTATTTTCCATATAATAGTTGTTTTTTGCATTTTCGATAAGTATTTTAAGCATATTGTGATTCAGTTTGTATTTTGGTTGAAGATTTAAATTAAAAGGATTTCTACAACTTTTCTTCCAGAGTGTATCTTTTTTCTTAATTGATTTTAAAATAGAGGCGGTAATTCATGGCTGTTTCTTTATTTCGTATTTACAGTGTAATCTCTTTGTCGTTGTAGCTTCATGAACGTACTTTCTAATGGTAGTCTGGAGAATTTTGATTGCCTGTGTAGGACATGCTGTGCTAAATATCCCAGTTTCTGCCAAATTTCTTTCATTAATATTTTTTTGCAATTTTGGAATAAACACGAGTATTGATATCAGATTTTTCTGTAGTTTCAATTTTTGAATTCAGAAACATGTATATTGGATAATGGTCGCTGATTTTTGGGGTTATTGCTGCAGAATTTATATCTACGTCTAGAATATTTGTACCGATGTGATCGATTATGCTATGAGTATTCCCATCTACTCTTGTGGGTACCACAATGCACATTTTGGCATGGTTGCTATTTAACATATTTGTGTAGCCAGCGCTTTCTTTCTCATTATTTAGATGGATATTAATATCACCTGTAAAAATACAATGCTTACCTTCGTTGTTGATCTTATATAAAATTTTATCAAGGCAGTTGTTAAAATCGTCATATTTTTTGTTAGGTGATCTATATATAACCCCCAATTATAATGTTCTTTGATCTTTGGTTGTGTATTTCAATTCAAAGCATTTCACAAAATTCTATGTTATTCATTTCATTAAGATCTTCGCGTATACTATAACGTAATGAGCAATTAATGTAGAGTCCAACTCTACCATGCCTTTTGATAACAATAGCGTTTTTATAATTTCTTATTTTACACTCAAAGAAATAATTGTTTAAGGAGAAATACTTCGCTTGCTCGGTGTGTACAAGATGTGTTTCGCTAAGAGCAATTACCGAAAATTATGTTCGTAAGTTTGACAAAAATTTGACCAAATCGTCATATTTGATGCTTAAGTTTTGCGTGTTTAGGTGGAATAATGACAAATTATTTTTGACAACAGGAGTGAAATTTTCGCTAACAATACTCTTACAAGTTATACATTGAATATACTTAGAAATTTCCTTCCAATTTCCCGTAAGAAAAAAATATTGTACTATCGCTAGTAATGCATCATCTACATTACCGAAATGTGGTTCTTCTAACCTAGATGAGGTATTAACTTATCTGCTGCAGCGCATTCAAAATGCTTCTATTCGTTTCATATATAATCTTAATCGTTTTGACCAGCTAACATCTTATTGCGATAGACTGCAGTGGTTAATAGCCTCGGAACGAACATAATGAAACTCCTTACTTCTGCTGTTTAAAATCGTATGTGCTCAGCAACCTCCCTACCTTCTCCAGTGTTTCAAGTTTCTAAGCGATACTAGTTCATCCCTACTACTTTAAATTCCCTACCACAACTCTTCCTTCCCTTCTGAGTCTTTAACGGTTTCAGTGTACCGCAAATGGAATTCGCTGCCAATCTCAATCAGCGTGTCAACTACATTATCAAATTTTCAGTCTGTGCTCTACAACCATATCTCAGTGTAACGCGACTAAGACAAATTTAATTCCATTCTTTCTAATTGTTAAATGTTGACCAGCTCCGCCTTTTTGTTTCAATGTCAATAACTATGTGATGTATTAATACCGTTATTTACTCCTGTGGTTTCCAATGGTGCAATGATCTATATTCCCGTATTGTTTGTAGTGTGAATGTGTGTGTTTGTGAGGATAGGCTATAATAACTCTAGATTATCGTAATTTCTAGTTTAGTCCACTTTTATTTTTGCTTTGTTTTCTTGTTATACGTTGTATCATCAGTATACAAATTTATTATTAATATTGTTAATAATATTTGCTTTTACTGAAGCCGTGGATTGCGCTGTATTGATGGTTAAGAGTAAGAAAAGTCCGTGATGGCCTTAATTTCTTCAAAACAAGAGGCGTATATGTATATAGCGTTTTTCAAAATTAAACCTACGTACTTTGCGTGGTGATTCCTCACAACAAAACAAGACAAAAGTCCCTGTGACAATGTTTCGAAATGTTTATCGTTTTGGAGCTACAGACTGCCGAAAGCGTCCGAAAAGGAACTTTAGAGCTTATTTCTTAACATCACCCTCAGTACAGCTGCTGCGGCAAGGTACCGTCAAAGACTTTAAACCTGCTTTATTTCAAAGTACGTATTTTAAAATTCCGCAATGTACGCGCAAGGGATTATCCAAAGGAAGTAAGGGATTCCACAATATTTTTTGAAGTATAGTTATATCTAAATCAGCATAAATTAAACGACTTCCCGTGTGAGTAAAGGTGATATACGTCATCCAAAACATCAAATCGGGCAATGCTATTCAATCTTTTGATATGAAATAAATAAAACGCTCGATTAAATTACGCAATTCTTACTCCTGATTATTGTAACAGCGTTCGGTATATGGAATCGACTTGAGATGTCGATTTGGCAAAAACGATCGTGTTTTGATAAAAAAAAAAGTCCAATTCATGCTCATTTCAACCCATGTTTATAATTCAAAGAATTTCTGGAAATTTCCAAATCACGTTTTGTGCCGATTGCGGAACTTTGAAATATGCATTTTTTGATAGTACAGATTTAAAGTCTTTGACGGTACTATGCCGCATCGGTTCTAATTTTCGAGATGTTAGAAATATGTAGCTCTAAATTTCGTGTCCCCACACTTTGGGAGGATGCAGTTCCGAAACTATGCACATTTCGAAAATTTGTCTGAGGAACTTCCGTCATGTTTTGATGTGAGGAATCATCTCCAGAAGTTGTCGATGTAATTTTAAAACATGCTGCATATATGATATGATTTGGTAAATGCTACACACTGTTATTGTGGTATAACTTTCCGAATAAAACATTCTTGCTTGTAAATATTTTTTCAAAATGTTTTATTCCTCAAGGTTGATTGATGAAATAACAATGAACCGATTTAAAACATAGGCATTGGGATTGAGGTAAAGTCTCTGTATTTCTGCAAATAAAAGGGTCGATACATGACGTTGAATTGTTCTACTCTACACGATGGTATGTTTTCTCTTACGAAATTGCAAGAAATCAACAGAAAATATATTCTTCTCACAATACTTTCGAAGTACAGCACGATTTCTTGCTTTATCATACTTTGACTTCCATATTTTTATCTTTTGATATATACTATCATTTCTGCCTTTGCGTATTTTTAGATTTTGTATCACGACAGTGTAAAGATGTACAGCGATACAGCACAAGCAAGTCACTATTTTAAAAAAAGCAGAAACATATAATCTAGTGGTTCACATTTTATAGCGAATAGCTTTTAGATCATCGAGCTCTGTTTGGCTACGTGATGGACCTATTCGTCCCTGTCAGAAGATAAAACAAGCTTCAAGTTGAAAGTATGTTTACTCAGGCTGAAAGGCAACGTCTCCACGCGACGCTTTGCGAAAGAACTTCATAAACCTTTCAGCACTTTTCTAGAATGCTGTCTTCGGAGCTCCCTTTGAAATCCTCGTTTATCAATCATAAATATATTTCAAGGAACGTATACTTAAATATTACATTGAGCTTGGTTTTATACATGCACAATGTTTTCGATTTATAAACTACTGCTATACCAACTGTATTCTCTAGGTGATAATATATACTTGTAGTGGCAAAGATACTGTACAGAGTGACTGGAAACATTGAATATAATGACAAGTACCCTGAGTACTAAAATGTTTCTCTCAAGGCAAGAGTGCGAACTCCAATGTCGTTGACCCTGTCGGTTTAGTTGGAAAATAAAACATTAACCACATTAAAATGAAGTGTAGCTGTTTATTAATATAATTTACCTTAACTTTTGTTTAAAACTGTCAATCAGTTCATGAGATTATGCTAATGTTACTTAAGATGAAATTCTGTTTGTTTCTTAAAAACTAATCTGTAATATTTGGAAAACTATTAAAATTTCTATCTTACCTACGTAATGATCACAATATCAGGTGCTATCTCTGATCGTGAATCAATGTTGAGAGATCTTGTAACTAGAATTTTAAATAAATAAACCCATGGATTTATTTATGGTTTTATTTTACACATTTTGGCAGTTATAAAATCGTACACGCTAATCTTATATCTTACATCTCGGTCTTGGATTTAAACTGCATATTCACTTACATACAAAGTTCACGAAATGTGTTTTATAATTCAATTTTGAAAATGGCCTCAGAGTTGATCTATTATGCCAAGATTAATTCAAATTTTATTTTTATTTTAAATAATCGTAAGTTCTATTGTTTTCAACCCTGGAACGGTAACTCTCGTAAATTTTATAGCATCGTAAAATTTACGAGTGGGTTACCGGTAATGTGTGTTTTTAAAACAAGTGAGGTTTGTCATCTTTAGAGGTTTTCCTTCAATTTGTGTAAGCTTATAGACGCTATAATGGCTCTTCTTCCAAAACCCATCACAGAAGAAATAAAGCTACAGAAGATGAAATCCGTTACAAATGACGTCTCAT
Organism: Lepisma saccharinum; assembly: GCA_022664845.1. NCBI lineage: Eukaryota > Metazoa > Arthropoda > Insecta > Zygentoma > Lepismatidae > Lepisma > Lepisma saccharinum. The sequence continues at coordinate 41,060 of JAGDQP010005833.1, read as the reverse complement.
ATGTTTTTAAAAACACAAGTTACCAGTATACGTTCGTAAATTTGATGACGGTGTTCTAACAAGAAAGGGCATAGAGAAGCTCACATGATAACAGCTAGTCACTCGCTGTGAAGAAGGTGATAAATTAGGAAGATATTGAGATAATTTTCTATTTTATTTATATATGTTCTTTTTATTTAAACATAAAATACATTATCATATGAATTACGAAAAGTAACATTAGTGTGTGTTGAAATAAGGTTACCGTTCCAGAGTTAAATATTTATTTATTTAGTTACAACACAACAGGCAATGGCCTAGTTATAGTGTTGAGCTTTACAAAGTAGTTGTACAGAGTTTATTGACAATTGCATCTCCAAATTCTTTAGGTGACATATAACATACGTCCAGATCATTGTAAACTTACATAATTTGCTATATATAATTCAAATGCTATATGTAGTACCAATTCTCCAGATTGGTGACCTCATGAAGATATTGGTTGACGCATTTTTACAGTGGAAGAGACCAGTATTGTTAACGCAAAACTGTAATTTTCAAAACCATATCCATACAATCTAACTTGTTTTTAACTTTTTTTTAAAAGAAATAACAGATCAGCAATGTTGCGCATTTGTTCTAAGCTCTGAATATTAAAGTTCTTAATGACTGCATTGTAACTACCATAAGCAAAATAAATTCGAGTTTCTTTAAAAGTCAGGTGATGGAAGTCAGTTGACAGAAAATTTAAGAAATCTTGATTGGATTTTCCCTAATTGTTGGCAATGTTTCAATTAATATGGATTCCAAATAGAAGAAGCATATTCTACCTTGGAGCGAACATAAGCATAGTATTTTTTTCTAATGTTGATATATTGTTGAACTCTCTTCCCGTCCTAATTACGAATTCTAATAACTTCAAGGCTTCATTTGTTATATTTGTAACGTGTATGTTAAAAGTCAATTTCGAGTCAAAACTGACACCAAGGTCCTTAACTACAGTAGGTCTATTTAGTACAATTTTATTAATGGAATAATCAAATTGATGAGTGGTTTTATTTATATTAAATGATAATACTTTACATTTACTTATGTTGACTCCAAGTTCATTGCACACCAGTTTGCAATATTATATAAGCTTTGCAGAAGTCTTACGCAGTCTCTCATAGAGTTGATTTTTGTATATATTGAAGTAATATGCAAATAACAATTTTTCATTATCAGGCACATAATCAGAAAGGTCAATAACAAATAAGAGGAAAAATAATGGTCCCAGGTTAGAACCTTGAGGAACTCCTGAGAGTGCAGAATATTCATATGATTTGTATTTTTTGTAGACAACTGGTTGCTTGTGATTTGTTAAGTACGAATAGAAAAAAAACTAATCAGAGAATGTGACAAGTGATAGTGATTTAATTTTTCTAGTAATACATTGTGATTAACTCTGTCAAATGCTTTCTCAAAGTCAAGATAAATCACATCAATAGGTTTGCCTTGTTTGCATTTGCTATGTAGTCCGTAACAACTGCTAAGTTTATTACCGTGGATTTCTGAGAAACAAAGTCGTGCTGCTTAGTTGAGATAACTGGTTCAATATGATTACTAATTATCTTGTATAAGATCTGTTCAAATACTTTTGCAAAGCTGGTAATATTGCAATTGGCCTGAAGTCTCTACTATTATTATATTTTTGGATAGGACAAACTAGGACAGATTTTCATTTGTCGGGGAAAGTACATGTTTTTATAGATAAGTTAATGCTATCAATAGGGGATATTTAAATTTATCAACACATTCCTAAACTACATATGAGAGTATGCAATCAGAACCAACTGTCATCTTCGATTTTGAATTTCTGATAGCATTTTCAACTTCCTTTAGTTGAATTTGGTCAATGAACAGTTTCCGTATTTCATCATTTCTATTACTCACAGCATCACCATTAAGATTATTATATATGTGAGAGGAGGATAGAAATACAGATTGAAAATACAACTTATATTGTGAAAACACAACAACAATTTACTAGGATCTATCGTGTTAACTTATGTTTTGCTGCTGATCACAAAAAGTGTTTGGTTATATTTATGAACTAAACTTTAATAAATGAAGCTGGATTTTTTTATTCTAAAATACAGATAATTCGTTGTATTTCCTGTTTTGCTCTATACTGATTGAATATAAACATAAATAATGTTCAACGAACTTAAAAAATGAACTACTATATGAACAAAGAAAAATAGTACAATACTTCGTTTTCAAATATTTCACACGAAATATTTATCTTTTCCCGATTTTCTTGCATTTTATTCGTCTTAAAGCATGCTTTCAGCAATTTACATTCTTTCATCTCCAACTCTCGCTCTTTACGTCTTAAAATCTAGTTAAATATTTCGTCTGATTCTTCGCTAAATTTAACCACGCCTTCTAGAAGTCAATACACCTTGGGGAAAGTTACACTCACATAGCAACCCAAACTATTACAGTTATTAAAAGCGCTGTTAAATATTGCTTTCGCGTAACCCTCTGTTAACCTTTATTTATGCTCTTCTATAGACAACTGGCGCAACAAACGGATCATTGGAATTATACTTCGATATTCAATTGAGATGACCGAGGTTAAATCCAATACAGTGTTCTTACGTTCAGTACGGGGTAGTAACTATAGTTCTGTCTAAAACTCCAATTACGAGTATTATATTTCGCAACAAACGCAATTATGAAATAGTAGAATACTTACCTATTGTACTATTATTGTTCTTGTCACATAGCTGAAGTAAATTGTAAAACTCACATAACCAAATTACAGGTTATTTACCTTGACGGTCGAGATTCATAACTCTTCACCTCTGATATCATATATACATTTATCAGAATATTCTCGCAATATGTACAGTTCACAAATAAAAATTTTCTCACCACATTTACATTGTACTCCCGTAAATAAAAAGTTATACCATTATACAAACGTACATAATTCAGAGGTTCACTATTGTTTACAAATCCATAGAAAAGAGAAATGTGACAACAGCAAGAAAAGATATTACCTTTTTACATAGAAGAGAAATCAATATCTAATTTACATGAAGTGTAATCTTACAGAATCGATAAAAGGGATCTAGTGTTACACATACCACACACACAAAAGAAGATTTCATGTAATCTAACTTAATCTAGCACAACAAATATTCATAATACATATTTTCAATCCATCTCTCTTGAATTATTGTGTAGAAGTTATTTAAATCTAATGTAGCATAAATAATCAATATGCAATCTTAATTTCCTTTGAATCAAATATTTGTTTTTCCCTTCTTTTATCTATGTTTCATATTAGTTTATTTCCTGTTTTCCAGATAGATTTGAGCAACAGATTTGGTTCTAATATATTCTTGTTCTTCCTTCGGTTTCATAACATTTTCAAAATATTTGTTTACAGGATGTTTACGACTATAAAATGTCCTCTTCTTAATCTTTCATTAGAAAATTGTGGTAACTTTGTAAGTGGATACTGAAATCAGGTAAGTTAAATGTTTTACTAATTGTCAACACTTGGACTGCAACAATTGCAAAACAATAACAGTAACGCACAATGCTTCTGAATTTACACTAATGTTATGAAGCTGTTCTTGTCATAGGAAAATAGTTTTCCAATTTGAAAGAAATGCAATAAATATGTCGCTACACACCTTATTACTTCCGAATAATTAAGTTATTTTCACCGGTGTTATTATCACCTATCTACTTTGCAACATGAACGCATCATAAATTTTTAAATGATACTCAACTTATCTATCATCGGGGCATCTATAAATATTACAAGCTACTCCAAATCTTCCCTAAAAAAATAATAAGAAAATTTGACTCCAGAAGCTATAAGTTACATTGATTTCAATCCGAGTTTTTCTTAAAAAAAAAAAAAAAATGTACTTACTAAACATAACAATAGTTATTAATCAACCAGGTTATTACGATGCCAGTAGAAGAAGAACATTGAAAAAAGAGTTAAGACTTTAATTCATGATCCCACTACAATATCTACGTGGTGTGGCTGAAGAAAATATAAAGAAGTGCACATGAATGTTAACGGGTACCAGATTTGAAACCAGGACTTTAGATTCCAGAACAAACGCACTACAAAAGAGACAACGTGCTCAGTGAGATTTCCTAGCGACCGTTACTTACAAGGGATTTTATCTAAGTGTCCCTCTCCGATTGTCATGAAACTGCTCATTTGCAGAAGAGTTAAAATTAACAGATATACTTATTTGGAGAGGGCGATTAAAATTAATTTATTTTCGGCCCAAAAACGATGTGAGTTGTCACCTTACTTGAAAGTTTAAGAATGGTAAAATTTGTAATAAAACACAAAATATCCATCTCCGATTTTCCTGGAACTCCGGAGGTGTGTAGAGAGTTTCAAAGTAGGAAATACTTTTTCTTTTGTTTGGGTCGCATAACATTTTTAGGTAGACACCCCTTCCAAAGTTCAAGAATGGTAAAATGTGAAAGTGCTAAAACAGAAAATGTTCATCTCCGATTTTTCTGAAACTTTACACGTTTGTAGAGGAGTTAAAATTAGCAGACACGTATCTTCTTTGTTTCTGCCCAAAAACGGTTTGAGGGAGGCACCACTCCCAAAAATTTCAGGAAGGCAAAATGAGAAAGTGCTGAAACAGAAAATATTTATCTCCGATTTTTCTGAAACTTTGCAAGTGTGTAGGGGCTCAAAATTAGGAGATACGTTTTTTGTTTGGTCTGCAAAACGGTTTGAGGTGGTCTCCAAATTTCAAGAATACAAAATATCCAACTTTCATTTCCATGAAACTTTGCAGGTATGTAGAGGCCTTAAAATTAGGAGGTACGCATTTCATTATTTGTGGAGAAAACTATATGAGAAAACAAATGCCCCTACAAAATTAAAAATAATAATACAATGTGAAAGTTCCAAAAGTCAAAGCAATGTGCAGCAAATTAGGCAAATTTTGCACATGACTAACACGAAATACTTAACACGGAATGTGTAACGAAATACTTAAAGCCCATAAACATAGGAACCACTGCAATTTTACAAATATACCAAAATAAAACAAGTTGTTTCTTACGTATGTAGAATACAATGGACGCAATGGACCTGCCCTGTAGAAAAAGAAAATTGATACGTATTAAGAGAAGGATGGAAGTAGACCATTGGGAAGACCGAGACGTCGTTGGAATGACAATATTAGAAGAGATCTTTGAGAAGTAGGTGTTCGGGATGAAAACTAACTGGCTTGATATTGTCCAGGTTAGAATGCAATGGCGAACGTTTGTTACTGAGGCGATGAACTTTCGAGTTCAATAAGCAATATAGTTGTAGAGTGGGTCGAAAAAAATGAAAGTGTTAAAATTTAATCCCAATAGTGCGGAAATGTTGCTACTTGATCGAATTAATAAATCTTCAAAATTTGAAGAAAATTGATTAATATCTTTTACAACAGGGCCGCAAGAGGGCCAAAGTGTGAAAAAATGAAAAAAATGAAAAAAATGAAAAAAATAAAAAATGTTTTTGAAGATGTACGATGAGACAATTAAATCGTAATAACACGCAAACGTTGCTGCTTGGTTTATGTAATAAATTTGCAAAATTTGAACAAAGTTTATTAATATCTTTTAACGCCGCAAGAGGGCCATAATATGGAAAAAAATGTATAAAATTTAAAAGAAGGTAACTGACAACAGTGGAATTGTTTATAGGATTTTTTTTCCATTATAAAGATAAAGTTTTACTTTATTCTCATTTCTCCGATTTTTAAAAATATTTGCGCGCCCTTCTCCCCCTCGATCTTTAAAAACATTTAAAATTTTATACCATTTTTTTTCCATTATTTTTTCAAATTGTGGACCTCTATATGCGGTAAAAGATGTTAATAAATTTTGTTCAAAGTTTGCAGATTTATTAATTCGATCAAGTAGCAGCTTTTCCTCGCTATTGAGATTAAATTTTCACGCTTTCGATTTTTTCGACCCACCCTATTAGTTAGTTAGTAATTAGTTAATTAAGAGAAGCAGCAGAGTAGTCGAGCGGATAACGTCAGAAAATTGAAAATGGCAACGTTTAATTCATGATCCTGATATCCCATTTTCTTTCGCAAATCCAATATGTATACTAAAATCTTTTAAACAAGCTACCATAGCGTCTATGTAAATCTAATGATTTCAAAAAGTAACACAAGTGCTCGTTCTTGTCACTGATCAGTCCTTGCAAAGTAACATAAATGAATCAGGAATTAAAACAGGAAGGCTGCAGCATGGTTCCTTGCAGGGTTTCAAGGTTATACACGTAACAATAATGGCAATCTACACAAAATGTAAATATAATGTTCGTTGACACTTTGCACATAGTATTACTGGCATATATCACATAAAGGGTTATTGTATCCGCCAAAGCAGAATGCCACTGAATTCTTGAATAAAGGTGGTTTCTCGTCATAGTAACCATTTTTATAGCATGGCGACTGGAAGACTTGTCGAAATCTGGGAGAGGACAACTAATTATGTGTTGGGGATTGTAGTTAATTAAAAAAAAAATTCGTTGTTGAAGAATAATGTCACTGCGTATGAGATCGGAAAATCTCCTCAAAGAAAATTTCCAAATCCTAAATCCATACACAAACAAAAAATACGTATCTCTTAATTTTAAACTCTCTACACACTTGTTAAGTTTCGGAAAAATCGGAGATGGACATTTTGTGTTTTAGCACTTCCACATTGTGCCATGCCTCTTCAAACCAATAAAACTACGTTTTAACACCTCTACAAATGTGTAAAGTTTCAAGGAAATCGGAGAGTACACTTAGAAAATGTCCTTTGTTATAGTTGGTACAGCAATGTTAGCAATTGCAAGGTCCTAGGAATAATTTCAGCTGCTGCACATCATGGCTGAGGCTTTTACAGGGTTTTGCCCAAGTCGCAACAAACAAATGCTTGATGATACCTACAAACTAGGCCCTGGCCCCGAGTACCTTCAGACTTCCTTTTCTCCTAGACTCTATCCCGGCCTAAGTCTGAGATGCCTAAAAGTCAAGAAGGACAAGGACGATCTAAGTTCACCTAGAAGCTGATTGGAATCTATTTTGCTTCTTGTTTGGTAAGATAAGTTGCTGAGCAACAACGTTTGGCTGCAAACCAAGTATTATGATTAACTAGTAGGCCTATCTATGTGGGTCATTCTAATGATCCCTGATTTCATTCGTGGTATAGGCCGATTAGCAGAATTAGTAGAAAGGTTGTTCTTACGGTAGTTCAAGGGATGATTATTGAGGTGGTTAATGTAATAGTAATGGGAAGAAGTAGGACGATTTCTACATCAAAAATGAGAAAAATTACTGCAATTAAGAAGAAGCGATATCGTGCGAATAATTTTGGGTCAAAGCCGCATTCAAATGGGGATCATTTTTCTCGGTCGATGATTGTTTTTTGATAGTAGGGAGGCTAGTAATCTTATAATAATTGTGATTATTATAGTGGTTAGGGTGGTGGTTAGAATTGTATATATTATCTATTTTATTATACATGAATTTTCTAATTGGAAGTCAAATGTATTACCTATACTAAGTAGATGGATTAATCCCCTCATCAGTAGATGGAGATATAAAGAAATAATCATACTACATCTACAAAATGTCAGTATCGTGCTGCTGCTTCAAATCCAAAATGGTGGTTAGGGAAGAAGTGATATATTATATGCCGAAGTAGACATACTATTAGAAATGAGGAACCAATAATTACGTGAAGGCTGTGAAATCCCGTTGCTACAAAGAAAGTAGATCCGTAGGTCGCATCTGAACTTGTGAATGGTGCTTCGTTATATTGGAAGGCTTGTAGGGCTGTAAAGTATAGGCCTAGGCAGATGGTTAAAGTTAGGACTTGAGAAGTTTGCCTTTATGAGTCTATGATGAGGTCACGTTACTGTAATTCCTGATGCGAGTAGAATTGCCGTGTACAAGTAAAGAATTTGATCTACTAGCGTTCACCTGTAGAGCTCAGCAAATAAAGTATGGTACTGTGTTCCACATATATTTTTTTTTCTAGGAGCTGGATAGACGTATCTTACCAAATCCCGTCAAAAAATCTACGATTGAGTCCCTCGATAAGCGCTCTTCTGGCAGCAAGTGTAGAAAATATATCATCTGTGAATTTGACTAGTGAGGCTCAGAAAAAGCTGCATTACCAGAGTCAGTAAAAAAAGCGTAAACGAGAATCGAACCCGCGCAAACTCACAAGTGCTTATTCAAAACAGCGATCATCCATTGATCCATGAGACTACGGAGGCAACTATAGATGGAAGATAACACATTTCTCAGGAGATAAATATCAGTTTTCTTTTGAATCGTGCATAAACATAATTTATTTTCTCATGTACATGCACTGAAGAATATTAATATTTTTGATAGATGAATCCAGAGAAATTAGAATAATCGACTAAAACCTCACATTTTAGAAACTATAGGGAACCCTGGAGTTCATATTATATCATTTCCTGTGCTGCACTCGACTTCTAACATGCAAACAATTCGTTTGTCTTCCCTTTTGCATAGGTAGCTGAAGTGTATTAATCATTGTTCTTTTTCCATGAGCTTTATCTTGTCGTTTTCTCTTTATTCTTTTCCTGTTTCTAAAGAATCTGAAATCTGTGTTTCCACCCTCTTCAAACAAAACAAAGATTAGCGTTCTCTGATTTTAAAACAACGAGCCAAACTCTCGTATATAACGTCAAAAGTTCCTAGCAATGTTTCACAAACTAACAAATACAGTGAAAAAAGGAATATTGCGAGACAAAATGGAAACTTCTTGCATTTTTATTCAACACGAATCTTGAAGTATTATATTTCAAAACATTACTATTGGGTTCAAGTCATGCTATTTTTTCAACAAGTTTTCGTGTATAAGTTTAATTCAGTAAGTTCACATGAATTATGTATTATACTCTGAAATCGAAAGAAAAGTTATTAAATAAATATATCACAATAACAAGGAAAAGACAACAAAATGAACTAAGCTTTTATAATCAATGTACATACAGTGATAATTGAATCGGTAGTTCGAAGAAGGCAATAAACGCCAAAGAAGACAAAATCTAGTTTTTGCTGAATTTGATAGCTGTAAGCGAAGGTGCATAAAGTGCATACAGGAAGAGAAAATCAATAAATAGAGTCTTGAAAACCGGTGTCAAGTTTTCGCAGATTGGAAGAAGGAAATAAACCCAGATTTGTTTCCTTCTTTTGACTGCTTCAGAGTAGGCTAGCGAGTTGGGAACACGGCATCAAATTGACGTGCGTAGCGTGGGTGCCATGCATGCTGTGACACTCTACCATTTCCAGAAAAAAAAGAGTAAACATTTAAAATTAGAGCAGGTTGAGAGGCACAAAAGTCACAACTCATATTTTCAAGAAATTATAAGCTAGTACTTACTTGTTAGCAATGACAAGCATTGTCTTTAACTTGTCATTTGATTTGATGGGCGAAAGAGGACCAGGAGGGAGCGCTGCTCATTCTTAATCCTCAGGTCTGCTGCAAACCGAAAAGAAAATGTAGTCCCTGCTTAACCTTGCCCATTTATCTTTCAGCTGGGATGCCCACCAATTACATTCTGTATGCGCGCCTATAACTCTGTGTTGATTGGAACGGCGAGAGCATCATTATGTTTTGTGACCAAGGTGTCTTCAGAACAAATCCAGCACTGTAAGACTTGGCGGCCAAAGTTAAAAGAAAATCAAAGTAGAAAATTGACAAACGATCACAACTTTGTATTTCTAAATCCCGTCACTTCAATATTCATCTTCTACAAAGAGTTCTGTAATAGCTTGAGAATTCATTTATGGTTCTATCAAGATGAGATTTGTCCTTCAGAAACCACGGGTATTGGATGAAACAACTCTTACTACAGAACCTGCATACACCCACGAAAAGAGATTTACCAACATAAAAATAATCATCATATACTGTATATACCTACACAAAAGAGATGCTTTCTCGAGAACTTACCTGGTCTACCGGAACTGCTGGTGATGACGATTAATTAATTAATCGTTTCCCAATAACGTTTATGGACGATTTTTGTGATAAAGCAAGTGACCTCACCACTGGCCACATCAGTAGAAAGTCTGCATGAGTCCATTGAACTTTATGCCAGCGAACGTATTTAGATACAAGGACGATGAAAACTTTCTTTATAACGGAAGAGTAGAATATTTGTTTTCCGTAAATTGCTTGTGAATAACATTCATTTGAAGTTTTTTATTGGGTGCTCGTTACATTTTTTTTCATCAGTTGGAAGAAAAAACAAATCAGCAAGTTTGTTTCATTTCAGGAACAAAAATACAATACATTGAAAGTGTCTGAACACTACAGAAGAATCAGAATAACATTCTAAATATTCAGTAAAAATATTTCTTTTAAATAAATAGCAAACATTTTAAACAGTTTTTGTTAATTTCCCAAAAAAAAACACATTTATGGATGTATTTCCTTCTTCCAACTGCCAATTAAATTGAAGGCGGCGGTGAAGGAGTCTTCACTCCTCCATGATTGTTTGCATCAATTTCTCAGATAGAATAATTATATACATATATATATATATATATATATATAAGCAACATATATTTGCTTGATTTTTTTTAGTTACGGCTACAGAATATATTATATTAAACTTCAGACTTATACAATGGTAGGTAAATATTGCATTACTCCAGCTGTAATAAACTTTATTCTGATACGAATGATGTTCTAACCTTTACCTTTCCTTATGATCCCATACTTAGCTGTGGAACTGTCCTTCCTTTCCTCGCACTTGTCAAGAACATATGGCACGACAAGCATTCCTGATCATTTATTCATTTCGTTTTTCAAACCCTTTCATTTCCAATTTCCTTATCCAATTAATTCCTAAGTGTACCTATAGTCTAGTACCACAGCAAAGAGTATGAATTTGGATAAAAGATAGTCTTAGAAGTAATTATATAATAGTCTTGTGCAGTCTAGGAATACAATGGGAAGCTCAAGTTAACGAAATCGATGTTTGAATCTGGAACATTACCAGTGTTATAAAGAGAGCTTAAGATATTATTCGAACTATAAGATATAAAAACAAAATGAAATGTCAGTTACAGAAACATGAAAAGATATTAAAATATTAAATTAAAAGAACTTGGGACATAAATTCCTAAAAGATAAAACCGGTTTCATGACTATCAAACTACCTCAATGAATTATGAAACCATAAAACAAAATTATTTCACAAAAATCTATCATGAATATACATATATTTCCCAATGTGTATGGAAATGATACAATACAAAACCTGCGTGGAAAGTATTTTTCTGTGTAAAGTAGTGAACACTGGATGGCAGCACGGCACACAGTGATAGAGCTATCCTTCATGCGTGTTAAGCCCTAGTTTTACTAAACGAGAGTCTAACTGAAGAATAAATGGAGGTAGGTTATGGAGATATGGATTATATTGTTATACCAAGCTACTACATCGTATTCAGAACCGTAGCCATAGAAAGAATGCCTTTTGCATGTCTGTGGTTATTATAGAAGGCATTACACAGCATTAGAGCCATAACTTCAAATTGCATGTCATTTCATCAATTCTATCAACGAATATTCAAACATTTAACACGTTATCAAGATGAACTTGACATTATTAACATTTCGACACATTAAATTAATCAAACTTTCAGTTTAAGTTTTCAGCACTTATTCTCACCGTAATCGTGTAACAACATAACTTACGTTTTTTGTACTTTTATCGTATGATTATCTCAATTATCATTAAAGAATTGTGTTCAACTATAAAATCACTTTTAAACATACATTTAAATCAAAGATCGCAACCTTTAAACTCACGCGAATCTATATCTTGCATATTTATTTCTGATCGAACATTAATTGTTTGTTTTATTCCTTTACTTTGGTCGTGTCGATACTTTTATAATGTTTCGTGCAATAGTTCTATACTTTAAATTACATATATAAATGCGCATTCCTGTTGGGAGGCATGATTTTCTCTTGCTTCAGCATCCGTTAGGTAACCAGTGTGCATTGACATATGATTCTTCTTCGTCGTAGTTCCATTTGGACTAAGGGACAGAACATGTGAAACGAAGATACTGAATCAGCTTTACAAGGAACTTGAATACAGAAATGTAATGTGTACGAATTATGCACTAAGTGTAAGAAACCAAAAGAATAACAAACTGAAGATACAAAAAAAAATCATATTTTCTGAGGATGTTTACATAAAGTTCACATGGGCACATATAAAGCTAATTTTTCGAGCCAGGAGAATTTCAGTGTAGTTTTAGTTTCCTGGCATATGGTGGAATACTTTTCAGACAGGCCTTGTACAATTAAGCAACGCCTGAACCAAATATATAGATAATTACAGTATATCAAAGAAACAAGACCTGTAAGAGAGATACGTAACCAATACATTCAATTAAAGCATTGTTACAATTTGGTTACATTCATCTGCAACCTGATAATTGTCCCCTGTCGAGAATGAAAAGTGCTAGTTAACAGTCATTTAACGCCAATAAATAATGTTATGTGACCTGACAAACAATTGCATCTCAATTCACTATACATAGAACCAACCTATTTTGTGCGGTGAAACTACACATTATGAAGGATTGAAATATGCACAAACAAAATTCTGAAATAGGATATGCAAAAGATTATGCATGTTTTACAATATTTTGTGTATCTAAAACAATAATTGTTAATTTGCGCAAGTCATATAATCCAGCTTGCAAGGAGATTCAGTAAATGATGGATGAGAACTATAATGACGAGAGATATTACCTTGTATGTTTAAGACCCTCACTCTTCCTCCGTTGATACAAGATGAGGTTAGTTCCAAACGGACGTTAATACAAGATTCCTTTGAATCTCTGTTAGACAAGTACGTAGATCATAACAATTAGGAGGCTTGAGTATAAATGGTGTAACTCAAGACTCTTGCTTTTCACCATTTTGTACTGAAAAATATGATAAATGAGCCTGGAAAAAATACCGCGTGAAACTCATCATACACTGTAAAAATAGGAGACACACGTTCATCCAAAAAATGGAGGCAGCTCAGCTGCCTCCACTTTTTGGATAAACCTACATTCAGCCAGTTTTCGGTTGAACGCTTTACTTTCTGTATCATTTCAAAATGCGTGTATACATTACATATATATGAGTGTTCCAACGTATTTCATTCAATTCGAGCATTTTTTTAAAGTAGAAAAGAATAAAAGGAAATATTCCTTTAAAATTAAAAATAAAAAAAAAGTGTTGAAGTGGTCGGGTTTCGATCCAGGGACCACAAGCACAATGGTCAGACGCTCTAACCACTTCGCTACGAAGGCAGTTGGTGACTCTGGCTTTCCGAGCGAGCTATGGTTTACTGTGAAGGAGGTTAATTATCAACACGTTTTTGATTTTACTACGAGGAATGTCTCGTGAAAAAAGGAGAGATACGTTTGCTACAGTGTAAAGATTTATACCCAACTTAATTTCTCGGTCCACCAGTAAACTATTTGCTGTTCACATTGTAAAGGCAATGTAAACACTCAAAATGGCGGGACGTTCAGTGACAAGCAAGTAACGTTACTCCTGTTACTGGATTATAGAATATCCAACTAAGGCTTAAACTTCATCCACAAAAGTACGTAACCTCAAAATTGCCTGTTTAGCTTACACTCCGATTAGAAAATGACCGAGTTTCAAGCGTAAAATAAATTGAACGTTCACGGACAAATCACTTTGGCCAGTTTCAACACATTTTCATTTAACGTTAAGCTATTACAAAGAAAGTGTTTAACTTTAAAATGGAGTTAATTTTACCAATCTTTCCACTAAAAGGCTTACACTATATCCACGTTTAAGAGTAAATACAACAAAACGCTAATTTTCGACTTTAATTTCTCCATAAAGCGGAGTAACTTTAATCCATTTCGTGTTTCCACTTTTTACAGTGTAGTTGCATTTTATATTATATTTGAGGAAAGCCAGTAGAACAACTGACTAATAGAACAATCTCTGTGCAAAATACAACAGTAAGTTCACTGATGAGGGTTGTGTTATTTGTGTATCTAATTCCATAATTACCTAGTAAACACAATACAAATTAGTTGGTAAGGGTTCGAAAACTTAATTTAAATGTGCAAACTTTTGCATATTTTTAATGCATTACTGTAGCTCTTTATTTACTGTGTTAATAACTGTAGCCACATAATTCAGTGTGCAAAACTATCTCTAACAGTCGCATACCAATGCTAAATTTGCACCAATAAACACGAGAGTGTGTGTGTGTGGGCGGGGGGGGGGGGGGGGCACTCCGGACTCCACGACTGTGACTTTTGTACTTAGCCTTACAAGTAAGCAATCTGACTTGATATGTGTAACTTAATATCCTAAGGATATATGGTCCAAAACGTATTTCAAGTTCCATTTAAGTGGCGTACCCAGAGAAGGGGCCTTGGGGGCGCGTGCACTCTCAAAGAAATATGCTCTATTTTTGTATTTTATCAACAATTTTTCTAAGTAAAAGCTTAAATTTGTTTTCGAACCAACCTAGAGATACTACCAGTCACATACCAAATTCAAATTTATACCGAGAAACACCGAGGGGCCGGGGACCATTGCTCATCCGAAAATAGTGATTATTGTTATTTGCATGAAAATTAAAAAATGTGACAAAATTTGTTGATTTCATTCCCGTAAAAGGATATAGGTATTTTATGCTCCATAATACCGTTTTATACCGGATACCGGAGCGTCTTATCTATAATACCGGATGTTTAAAAAGATATTAAAAATACTAATTACTTTATATCATAAATTTATAGTAACATAGATTTACATTTGAAGATACTTTATTATATTTTCGGAGGTTGAAAGTTAATTCCGAATTCATTGGAATCCGGAGTTTTGACACTCCGGAAATACAAAACCTCTTAATTCCTACCTTGCAAGTTTCTGGAGATTAGACGCGACGAAATTCAGATTTGTCAAAATTCCGACATTGCGGAAACGCAAAAATTAATACATCATATTAACCTTGTAACCATTTTCATTGCTACACAAAAATAAAGGTACCATGAGTCTCTTACTTATTTACACATATAAAGTACTACATATAAAATTACCAGAATCAAACTACCTTATTCGCTCACTCTCATATGTAAAGCACACCGTATCTGTTGTATTCTGATTCTTGCTAATGAAGCGATTACATTGCTGACAGTATGCGGATCACTTGTCTTTACCACTACACAAGCAGCATCGTCCATGTTTCTTCGATCCTTGATTGAGAGGTCGTTTGGAAAGAGACGTGTGCTCATTAGAACCGACAACAAATTGTTATTTTAATATAAAATGACATTTAAAATTTGTTACACAAAACGCCAAGATTGGGTCAAATTGACTCATGCTTAATTTTCTTAAATTATTAGACAATAAATAAATGGGTTTAACGTAATTTTCTACCATAAGATTTTTGGACACGTACGTGAAGAATACACAGCATTTCACTCTTCGATTTAATAACTAATGGACAACAATAATATTTTGACTGTATGGGTCATTTATGACCCAATCTTGGCGTTTCGAGTGTTAAACGACAGAAAATACGTTTTCATTTTTTCCTTCATTCTTTCTTTTCTTTTCTTTTCTTACTAAATTGTCTTACTTTATCGATGTTATGAACGAAACTCCAGAAACAACACAAACAATGCACGAATTAACTCCTTTAGCCAGGAGAGGGGTATTATACGTGATATAATTTATTTAAGTACTGTGGCACACGAGTTTCAGGGAGAAATTTATCAATGAAATAGATTTGCCAAAAGGAGATAAGCTTAGTAGAAAGGGAAAACGAATGACGAATACTTTAGAAATAGGAGAACCGACTTCACCTTATCATTTGGGCTCCCCTTTAGGGGGTCCCACTTCAACTTTGGGGGTGGGGGGGCAGAACCACCAAAAGCCCCCGTGGGATCGGCACCCTTGAGCAGATGAACTTATTACACGAAAAGCAGCGCAAATATAAAAGTAAAACAACAAACTCCAATTCCATTTAGCAGTTTTCTTAGATGTAGCACTATCTTGACAAACTTCATGAGTTGAAATACAAGAGAATTTACCAGGACCAGTACGAGTACGCCCGCCATCTAGTTGAAGTCTGAAACTAAAAACAGCAAAAGAACTTCACGTTTACGGCAGAGCGAAAATTCGTGCTAAGGAATTCATGGGTAGGTAAGAAAAATTATTTTTTGTCTTCTTAATTGTTCATAGGGGAAGAAAGTTTTATTGCGCTATGTGCGGATATGACATATTGTAAATGTCAAGAAATTTCAAATCATAAGTCTGAAAGGTACAGAAACTGATCACAAAAAATTAAGCTGGGGTCCGGTTCGGCCCCCACCCCTTTCTATGCGACTGTTAAGGAGAACTGTCTAATGTCTGTGAACTAGTGGTTTTATTTCACAACTGTGAAGGAAATTTCATCTGGGGATAAAGCAAATATGAACAGAAATACTAAACTGTATGATTTAAAATGCAGTCCTCGTTTCATACATAAAATAGAAAAGAAGGATAGTTTTACGATGATAAAAAAACTTCCATGTTTATTTACGCTTACATGCAGTCACTAATGTCAAAGGTTATATGCACTTCAAAAATGATAGTTTTTTTTTTAATGCAGTAAGGTGCTAGTGTGTATATTTTAGTTTATCTGTCTTCTTTCCTCTCTCTCTCTCTCTCTCTCACACACACACACACACACTCTGTGTGTGTGCTGAGGTAGAGAGAGATGGGAGCGCACGAGAGTCAAAGAGAAAGTGAGTGAAGGAAGCAATCTGCCGTTCTGACACCTTCCCATGATCCTGAAAGTTCAAGAAAATTGAATATCGATCAATTCACCTAGATGGGAGTAGACAGTATATGGCTAAACCCAGACGACCAAACCCTTCAAACATCTCAGTCTCATTTTTTTAATCTTAGTTCTTTTTTTTTTTAATGGTGTAGTAGTTTACTGGAGGGAAAAGGTTGTTCTCAAGACTAAAACTGTTTTTCGTGAGAAAATTTATCGAATCAACGAGAGAATTTCGCACAAATTTTCTCCCCCGGCCTGCTTTTCTTCTCCCTATCTTCATACTTTATAAGACTTCATCGTCAATTTCCTCTCAATTCACACAAGATGTCGCCAATGCGAAGCTTCTCAAGAAGGAAATTAAGGAGTTAACAAAACGACTCCAATCTGCGTGATTACAGTATCAAAGGAAATCTTTCTTTCTTTCTCTCTCTCTCTCTCTCTCTCTCTCTCTCTCTCTCATTCTTCTCACTCTCTCTCACCCACACTCACTCATTCATTCACTCACCCTCTATTCCCATTTTTGTCTTCTTTCATTTCATGTGAGTGTCTGGATTGAATGGGGGTATCTAGGTGTCGTTTCTAAAAAGCTTAAGTTCTCGCTCGATTAATCTTGAACTCTTGAGAAATCTTCCGTCACTAAACATTTACCTTGAATTGAATGTTAAGTTAGCATGTTCTATTAGAATTATCAAATGCGTAGTGATTTTGTTTTCTTGCATTCAAACGAATTATGTTCTGATCCAATTTGCTTTTGATTATACAATCACTGAATGTAGTAATAGTTACTAGAAAATGAAACACTGAACTCTTCGAATACTATCAGCGACTTCAACCTGGGGTGAAAAGTTACCATACTCACCCCTTTCCACACCGGTAATACTATGTAAAATGCACTTTCATCACGGATCGAAGACATTTCTTGATACACAGATTTTAGTTGGCATTTAGATGGATTTTCAAATTGCATGACATTCCATTTACTGGATATGTTTCATCTTTTAGTAATGATAAACATTATAGGCTTATATGAAGAAGACATTGCAATGTTGCCAACTGAGGATAGTGTACCATGATGAACATTTTGAACATTTCACCTCTTATATAATTATAGTTTGCAACTGTTTTCAGTTTAGCACAAAATGATGTTTATCGCTACTAGGAGACACAACATATCCGAAAAACTGAGATTGTGGTATTTGAAAAGCTTGTCAACCAAATAACTTCAGACTTTAATTTCTAATAACTATCCTACCTATATAAATCCACTTTCACCTACATTCTTTTACTTCCATGTGTAGTTCATTATTTGTATAAAATATTTATTTTATTCACAATTTGGTGAGAGTCGATTTTGGGATTCAAGAAAGACTCTCTGCATCTGAAAAACGAAGCGTTTTCGATTAAAATTCACATCAAATTTCATTTATATTTTTGGTCTTAGTTATTTATTACACATACACACTGAGAGAGAGAGAGAGATGGAGAAAGGGGGGCAGAGAGATTGAGAGAAAGAGAGAGCACAGTTTTGTTAGTCAACATCCCTATCCGCACCATACCACAGAAACCCTGTCGACGCCACGGAGTACAGCCAACTATTATAGGCTTTGCACCTAAATTGGGATATTGTAATCTACTGTTGTTACTGGAGTAAAAGTTTATCAACATTATGGATTGGCTTACAAATTCTAATACATTTTATTTCGATTTGTTATTAAAACTCTTTACACAGTCTACTGGTCCAAGCAAACACAAATAACTTACTTCACGCAAATTACTATCATCGCAATGGTATTGAGTATCGTGTAAATACTATTGAAACATAAAGAATAATGCAAAAGTATTAAGACAGGAAATTCTACTATCGACATTTTAAAAGTATAATTAATGCAAATGTGTATTTGCACATATCAAGAAACTGAACGTATGAATTTGGTTTAGCATTCAACATTTATACTATCTGCTATTAGGAAAATGAATATACAAAAATCTTGATATATTCTGTCTCAGTATTGCAAGGAATAAGGCACTTCGTTATTTCGAATTAAACGGAATTCATGTAGTCACACCATGAATGAGTCATTTTTTTTTTCTTTTTCATTACTATTTATCACCTTCTATTTAAGTACACGTTTATTGTATACTATGTTGGATTTGGCAAAGGCTTCTCTACAAAGGACAAGATACAAACATACATGTAAGTAATATAAAAGTTCAGATAAAACTGTATTAAATTGAATACAAAACACTTAACGTAAAACTTGAGTTATGTATAGAATAAGATACGTAAAATACCATGAGATCTTAACACATGTAGTATAAAATACATAAAAGTTAGATGTTATAGAAGAAATACAGGAAGCGTCATTAAATAAATTTCTTGAAATATATACCTAGGTATTCTGTTGCGATGCACATTTGGAGATTAACTGATTAATATTGTACGCAGTTTCGTATTCAATTACATCAGAGAAAATACGATTCAGTAATAACCTTTTTACATCTATTTTAAATTATTTGTTTTATTCTTTTCTGATAATTAACAATATCAAGTAAGTACTGAATAATATATGAATTTCCAAGTACCTTTTATGTCTCCATTTTTAATATGAATTGTATTTGTTGACCTAGTTTTATGAGTTTATTTAAGTGTTTCTTGTTAAAGTATTTTAAGGATAATAATATATTGTACGCGTTCATTTTTCAAATCCTGGTTTGCACGATTTTGTATGATGTACAGACATTTTTGAGAGTACAGTAATGCATAACATTTTTAATAACACTTTTTCAGATTCTTTCTATCATTTGTCCATTTTTTTTTTTTTCAAAATTTTCGGAACGCGGTTATGTACATTTTCTCTCTGCAGAAGAAATTGAGGTAAATAATGTGTTATGTAAATATGGTAGGCAGAGCCCTTGTGAGGTATTTCAGCGCCCGAGACATATGTAGAAAATGTCGTTCCTGTTTTTATTGGAATTTTATTTACTATAATTTTAATATATTTTATAGGAACTGAAGAAAGAAACGTAATAATGTGCATGTTATTTATCACATTTTTTAAAATTTTCCAAAAAAAATATAACAACTCCAATTGCCTGTGACTTGAATAAAAAAACGAACTTTTTTCAACCTGGCATTTTTATGTAGATTTCGAAGAAAAATATACCTATTGAGATCGATACGATCTGAAAGTATATATATATATATATATATTAACACGCTAGCGGCCACAATTTTGAAGATATTTGAACCAAATTTTTATATGTTGTTTCTAGGCTTAATAGCTCGGTTAAGTTCGTTAATGAGCAAAATCGGCAGCCATCTTGGATCCAAAATGGCCGCCCAATCCATTGTTGTATAGAATACACAGCCTAAACGGCTGCAGCTAGAAATATCAAATTTGGTAACACTATACATTATTATTTGTATGTTACTAAAATATTGCATGATGTATCCAAAGACGCCATCTTGGATCCATTTTCCACGCCGTTTGAGCTAGAGATACGAAATTTGGCATAAAGGTGCATTATGATGAGTAGGTTAGGGAAATATTACAACATTTGGGAAAAGTCGCCATCTTGGATCCAAAATGTCCGCCCAAAATCCCATTTTGCACACCGTTTGAGCTGGGTAAATGAAATTTTACTTGAATATGTACCATCACAAGTAGGTCACGACAATATAAGAAAACTTTCAAAAAGTCGTCAACTTGGATCCACATGGCGGCCCCAAAAACCCAATTTCCAAATCATTTAAGGTAGAGAAACGAAATTTTGTTTGAAGGCGTATGACCAAAAGTAGGTTACAATGAATGGGGCAAACCTCCCATTTGGTGGCGCAGCCTCCCGTGGGAGGGTACTGATGGATACCATGGTGGTGTAGTGCTGCAGTGAGATTTTGGTTGAGATAAAGAAGGCGCATCCTCCCAAAAGCACTGAAGTTGGAGGGCGAACCCCCTACGGGGGTTTTGGGGGCAGCGCTCCTAGCGAAACAAAGCGAGTATATATTTAATTTATATACATATATATATATAT
>JAGDQP010005833.1:0-20040 GCA_022664845.1 Lepisma saccharinum | reverse complement strand
TATATATATATATGTGTGTGTGTGTGTGTGTGTGTGTGTGTGTGTGTCTTGTGAGGTATCGTTGAACAACTCTTGATGAATAATCTACAAAACAATAAATAGTTTCTCGATAGCTCTCATATAAGGCGAGATTTGAATTTTTGAAAATAAAAAAAAACTTCGAGATCTACCTCAGCCTGTAGGCCTACCGAAAGGGATTTTTTTATTTCGACGCTTAGTACATTTGAGTTTTTTCTTTTATATATATAGATTTCGATGCCCCCGATTTGGCGTTTCCCAGCTTTGAGGCCCAAGACAGGTGTATCATCACTAAGGCACTGATGGTAGGTTTTCTAGTTCGGCTACAGTGCAATCATATTTTTAATTTATTTGAGAGCTCTGTTCTAACGTTTTTGTATTATACGTACCTCGAAAAACTACATTTCCCAAAATCATCGAGAAGCACAAAAAAAAAAAAAAAAACTAAGTGAGCCAAGCCTTGACTTTTTGTTGATATAAATTTTAAAATAAATATTTTCAGTGCAGCCAACATTTAGCTGCAACTATCTACGTAAAACCTCCCCAAACGTGAGAAAACGCGCCGTGCGCGTAAATACTTCGCGATCATGCGTATAGAATCCTCGCCTTCTGTAAATGAAAGATAGCAGAGAAGTGAAGAACTGGTTAACAGTAGTAACGATGTAGTGAAATGGGGTGGAGTTGGAGTTGGTGTGTAATAGTGATGGATTAAACTCATTAGAGGAATGGGGTGGAAATGGGACCCACGCTGTTATTTCTAAGGTGCAAAAGATCATATAATTTCTTCCATGAGTTCTTACCTCCAAAAAGGGATATAAATCTTTCAGAAGCGATGATTGCACTCCTGATAACTCCTAATCTCTTGAAAATAAATTTGAAAATCGTCTATTATTTAGTAATGCATAACGTGTTTGACACATTCTAACTGAAAGTATAAATTATATATTTTCCTAGACTTACGCGCACAACGTTTCTGAAATATTGCTGCAGCAGGAACAAGCCAGATGACCATTTCGAAACGGGTTCTTCTGCAAAAATTTTGAAATTGTGATATTGGCATTGTTGAGTTTGTTTTATTACTTTCGAACACATTAGTAAGATTTTGCGATTTAAAAAGTCTTCAAATTCATTTAAATTTTGTGGAAACGAAAGGACAGAAACCCAATTAACAGTAAAGGTTGTATATAATTTTCTTTCCCAATATTATTTTGCAAAATAAAATATTGGTACTTGTAACGGGATGTGTATATATCTAGACACCACAACCACAAAACCACGGGGACACTCACATCAACCAAAATCAAACAAACAGAACCGTGCAGAACAAGAACACAAAAGGTTCAAACGGGATAAGTGCCGGGCCAGAACAGCCTAAGTGCTGTACAAGAGAACACTCCGGACGCTCCCCAGTGAAGTCTCGCCAATCTTCACTATTAGAAGGTGCCCCTAGGCGTGTCTTATATATACTGTATATATACACCCCTAAAGAAAGGTAAGAAGAAAGTGAAACATCACTTTCATGTGGACAGGTGGGTAACGCTCGCAAAGAGTCAACTCTGCCACTCGGACTGGAAGTCGGTCAGCTGGACCAACCCAAACGGGTCACTCAAGAGCTAAGTCACGACTTCACAAGCCAAGTTCATGTCCCACGGCCACATAACATACGAGAAAAAGATAAAGCATCAAACTATCAAAATAAAACATCATTCTCATCACCAGGACAGGCTAGTACCGAAAAAATCCCGAAGAGGGAGCACACGATTACCGAAAGATAACTATATCCGAAATATAGTACAGAGATAGAGGGGAGGGGGGAGATAGAGAAGGAAAGGATTCACCAACCCATCAGAAGGGAGAGAGCAGTGAACGACCCACATCATCGCATAGAAAATGCCAAAGTAGCCCAAGCCTCCACGCGCACAAACTTCAAACTGGAGGCGATAAATCAAAGTTTATCCATACACGCTCACAAGTCACCGAGGTAAACTTTAAAATTGAAATAAAAGAAACTGTGGCAAAAATAAAACATTCTGAACCTCTCAGAACAACGATTAAATAGAAAATGCTATCGCGCACCAGTAATGGGCCCCGCACTACAGTAAAACCTACAGTTGAAAACTACACTAGTGACACTTCCAGCGGTGAAAGGAAAGAAGTAGGAGAATAAAAAGTTCTAACATACTACCTATCCGCTTGAAGACAACGAAGTTGTCCCCTAGTGTATAAGGTCGCTGTAGCAAACTTTGAACACAATATTTACGTGAAAATCCACAAAATTGAAATACTGAAAGTTAAATGTGCATGTACTCACCTTAATACGAATTAAATTCAATTCACTGAACACTTGTTCTATACGCGATAGTGTAATTCCAAAATATATTTGCATAAAGCATCATTGTTCAAATTTACTTAAATAATAGCTACTACTACATTCGATTTCAATAAAATGGTTAAACCCTTTTTATCCATTATTTATTTAAAAAAAACGATAGAAAAGATCAAGTTATCTAACACAATTTTTCAAAATTTCATATTTTTTATATGCATTGAAGTTCATCTGAACGGAAAAAATCATCTGAATTTAAGTTGAAAATTCACATCTCTTGAAGAGAGAAACCCGACAGTTCATAAATTCGGTTTGGAAAAAAAGTATATATAAAATCACTATTTCGTTAATAGAAAAAATTTCAGTTAAACAGTAAACAAAAATTATGCTTTGAGAAAGTCCTTCGTCTGGAATTTCAAGTCCAAAAATTTCTTATTCGTATAATAATATGCAAATCACTTATTATACGCAGACAGATATTAATAGCATAAACAAATATTCGAAACTTCTGCCCCTTTTCTGACTGCATCACTTTCACTATAAGCGACGGGTCAGTTTCACTGTAAACACTTTTCTGAATTCCAAACACTTAACAAGGATCATAGCATAACGAAATGTTTACACATTGTCGATGTTCGTGAAACAAATATTTAAATTTCATAATACAAATTTGAAAATCATTCGGGTTTTAGCGTTGTAGATAGTTTTATAATCGGTTGAAATTTTAACTTAAGAATCGCAACGGAACCAAAGCCGACGAACAGAGCGCAGATGCTCAACCAAAACCGAACTAATAAAACATGGTGAGCTCGTCGAATTAAACCATATCCATGAGTAGTTAAAAAATCATTATGTTAAAATTGAGTGCGTAAAGCACATAATTACTTTAAAATAATAGAACTTTAATAAAATAAGTGAGAGAAACTGAGAAGTGTTGACGGTTTCGGGCTTAACAAAATCAAAGCTCTAAAGATATGGAGGACCCATGTCTCCTTACCCAGTTTACTCTTGCATGTCGACGAATTGACCTTGCACTACAAAATTGACATCGAAGCTTAAATTCATGCTGCACAAATAATTTCCACGACTAACAACAGAATTTAGATGTAATAATTTAGGCTCGTGAAAGTCCAAAATACGAAAGATAATTCGGATATACTGAAGTTCTGAAGATGTCTTCTCGTTGAGCATACAACGGAGCAATCGAAAACAAGAACGAAATTCCAAGTTCCCAAAATTAATTTACTAGGTAAGATGGCATGGTTCTTGTAAATTTCCACTAATTTCCGACGTTACCTGAGGCAGGAACACTTATCTAAATAAGCATTGCAGATTTAAAATATACTAAAAAAAACGTTTTCGGAAATGTCAGTGTCCTGCAACCATACTCGGTCGTAACCTTCTTCAGAATCCTCTCTCAACCACCTTCATCATGGACAAGTGACGTACGTCCGGCGGAAGGGCAAAAGCAAATCCGAGAACAGATCCAATTACCAACCAAATATATTTTGGCACAATGAATGAAAATTCATAAACACAATATATCTTGAAGCTGGAATAAACGATGTATTAATTAATATAAGAAGATTAACAAGTTTAGCGAGCAAGGAATTTTCTTAGCGGGAAGATTTGCCAATGATATAAACCCACATACTTGAGATGAATCAAGATTTGGTCCTGTCAAAAATGCTGAGACAATAAACCAATCAGAAAATAAATAACAAAAGGGAGAAGAAGAAAGATACGTCACAAAGTAGTAAAGAAAACAAATCTTTACGCCAAAAAAGCTAAACAAAAGAGAATCAAAAGATTAATCCATAGCTCAACAAAAGTAAAGACAATAACGGGAAAGTTACAGGAAAACCTCTTGGCTTCGAAGATCCACGTCGGAAAATCATAACAATATATAAATGAAACAAATGGAACCGAGCTTCATGGGCGGTTACATACTACCTTCTCCAACTATTTTAAGATACCTGCAAGTTTTCCCTAGCGTTTACAATTTGATATATCTATGCTTAGCTTGGCTTAGCTCCGTCTATGTTAAGTTTGTTCTCGTTAGGTTAGATCACGTTAAGTTTTGCTGGTATGGTTAGCCTAAATTGATGTTCAGAATAAGTAAGGTTTCTACGTGTTAGATTAATGCATGTAATAATGGATCACTGAATATACTTTGATATAATACTTTGCTATAATATGTTTGCTACTGTTTTAAGTGACTAACAAGAAGTTACTAACACAAGTTTAATATGTATACGAGATAATCGACCTGTGCACTAAAGTTAGGTAATGCACATGTGTTACCTAATGTTATATAATTTACCGTGTTACCTGCTGTTCTGTGCATATTTAGTTTGTTGCTATATGCATATTTACTTTCATGCATTTGCAAGCTGAGGTACATTAGGTTTGATGTGATGACTTAATGTTTGCATACACTTTTATATGTTTTCGCACTGCATGCAAGTTTTGGAATTCATTAGGTAACACATCACTATCAAATTCTGAACAACTTTAAATTACTAAACATTATTTAATGAATGGAAAATGTTAATAGAAACAAACCTGTTAATAATTTATGTATAATACTTGTTAACGAAAGGATGTCATGATGATTTTAGTGAACAATCATGCTATGAAGTAATGACGCTTAAGTTATGTATTGTATATATGTAGGTAAGAAACCATGTTGTTAACTCACAGAGAGCTTACTTATGTAACCGTTTTAGTATTCCACCAGAACGAAATAAATACGTTTTCCGTTTACCCGATTTTTATTTGTTCTGAGGAGCGATCACTGTTTTTGCTAGTGTAGCATTTCTACACTATTCCAAGACCCATAGAGTAACTTTAAGTTTCACCTCACCCATGTGCGAAAGCCTGGGTTCCCTCCAAGAAGGCATCTTAATAAAGTATATGACGTCATCTGGAAGAACCAAAAGTAATACCCTGAAATCATTATAGTAAAGAGTCCATGTTCGACATTTGAGTTAGCTGGCAAAACACGAAATATACTCCAAGAAGAATAGGAATCACTATTTCATAATGGCGCCCAGCGTGGGGCGTCCGATAGCGATAATAGTGACAGGGATCAAGAAAGGAATGCAGCGAGATTTAGACAGGAAAGGTAGCATTTAAATTTAGATGGTAATATGTCTGGGATCATAAGTAGACAAGATATTGAAGGTATGGAAGCGAGGTTAATGACTATGATGGAGCAGATGTTTCAACGATATAAACAGGAAGGAGAGGAGCTAAACCAACTAAGAGAACGTCAGCGAAAAGGGGACCGGGAGCAGATGAAAAAGGAAAGTGATGATCTAAGGTTGGAATTTACAAGAATGAGGAGCGATGTTAAGGAGAGACTGGACAAATGGGATGACAAATTGGAAACGTATAGGAATGAATGTAAGAGAGGCAATGAGAACAATGATGTAAATATCCAGAATCAACGAACAGAAGTTCAGGAGACAAGGAAAGAGTAAGTTAGAGAAATGTATTCAGAAAGTGATAGCGTTCAGGTTTTGTTGAATGATGATTGTTGTGTGCTGACACAAAACATGGTACAGTAGGGAACAATGGAGAGTATAAATGATGGTCAAATGCCAGGTGGAGAATTAAAGCATTTAACGATGACAGATGTTGAAACTCATAGTCAGAATAGTGAGAAAAGTGATACTGGAAGGAATTAATTGACTTGGAAGGAGGAAAGAGAAAGGAGAGGAGTGAAGAGCAGATAGCTTTTGAAAAGAGACTGAAAATGGAGTTGCAAACGGTGATTTCTGTCAGAAAGAAAGGTTATGATCAGGATTTTGTAGAAAGATGCAATCAGAATCATTGAGTAGTAGTAAATGAACACACTTTTACGGAAATAGTATTGGAGGCCGAGGTACAATGTAATGCTGAAGTAGCAGGTAAAAAGGCAACAGACAGTAATCATGAGAGGATTGTTGATATTAGTGGAATGGAAATGGAAAGTAACCAAGTCATAGAAAGTACACATGAACGAATGGCGAATGAAGGACGAAATGGAGATCAAGATGGGAATTGTCAGATACAACAAAAGAAAAAACTAGTACCAGTATATCTTTTTAAGAGGAAGAAAAAAAAAGGTCGAAAGAACAAGAAGAAGTGGATTAGAAAAAATAAATTAAAGAAGCGAAGTCAAGACGATTAAGGAAAACCGCTACTACAATGAGATCACAAAAAGATGTTCAGAAGAAAAAAACGAAGACCTGGTAATCGAAGAGGTGGTCATGGGAATAAAAGAAAAATACGGGTGTGTCCTAAACGCAGGAAGTCAAAGAGAGATAAAGTCCCGAGTGTTAATACTACAAATCCCTTGCATTTGTTGTTGGAACTTGTCGAGGTGCCTAACAAGGAGAATGAGGAGGAAGTACATTTGGGAATAAAGCAGGCAATAAGTAAAACTCAAGAGAATATATCTCTATATCTAAATCTGGTGCCTGATTATTTATGTAACAAATTTTCTACTCAGTTAAAAGATCTAGTAATGACGAAAATCCCGAAACCAAAACGTGAGTCCATTTTTTGGAAAGTCAATAGGCATACTGAGAAGACAGGTGTAGATGCTAAAATGAGAAGAATATATAAGAAATGGGCAAAATGAAAAGAAGAAATTAGAGAAAAAGCAGTTCAATTGTGGGAATTACGAATACTGGAGAAAATAGAAAAAAGAGAAACTAATAACCGAATGAGAAGAATTATTGTCAATGCTATTGTTACTAAATACGGGCTTCGTCGAAAGAGAAAGAAATATTTTAATATTTATGAGGCATAATGCATATTTTTCATATGGCATTCTTTTTATTAACGATTCACTTTTGTTTTAAATCTAATTCTAACATAAAATAACCACCGGAACGCTTAAAATAAATTGTGATTTGTTAGTCGTTTAAGGCTGAGCACAATGTGCATATAATATCTATAAAAGGAATACATAATAAAAAGACAAAGATCATTTAATCTCATGAGGTAGAACCTATAAGGAGAAATGTTAATTAAAAATGTATTAATGGAACGATAATATGTTAATATTGTATGAAGAAATGATAATATTCTACGATGAAATGATAATGTTTTAGGTTGAAATGATAATGTTTTGGGATGAAATGATAATGTAACGACGAAATAATATTTGTGCAAGATAAAATAATGATATTGATTGTTTATATAGATACAATAATTAATATAAATATTATAATTATAAACGAGGTCTACTTAAAAAAAATAATGACTGATTTTTAATAACAGCAATGGGAGTAATAACAAATAATATTATAAAATATATATGTTATATGAATTATTAATGGCACTAAATTATGTTATTGATTATTGAGCACAAGGAATATTGAAAACTATGATCTAATATTTATTTAAGTTTTCTGGGTTAACGAAGAGTGAAGAGTAAATAAATAAGGAAAAAAATATTAATAAAGATGATGATGATGAAAAAATATTTTTTTAAAATGATGAAAAATATAAGAAAGAGAAAAAAAGAAAAGAATGTAAAAATAATAAATATAAAAAAATAAAAATTGCAAAAATTTTAATTTTTAAAAACTTGGTTGGGGGCATGTGATATAGCAAGCCATAGCTATGCTTAGCTTGGCTTAGCTCTATCTATGTTAAGTTTGTTCTCGTTAGGTTAGATCACGTTACGTTTTGCTGGCATGGTTAGCCTAGATTGATGTTCAGAGTGAACAGAAGTTTTTCGTCAAATACCACTCCAAGATCCTTTTGAGAAGGAACTTTAGCGATAGGATCATTGAAGATACTCCTATCGCTAAAGTTCCTTCTCAAAAGGACCTTGGAGTGGTATTTGAAGAAAACCTTCTGTTTGCTGATCATGTGACTTGTATAACTAACAGTTCTATGCGCTTATTTGGTCTTCTCTATAGATTTACAGAAATTACGGACCTTCATTCATTGAGTATGTTTTACAAAACCTTCATTTCCCCTAAAATTGAATATTGCTCTCCAATTTGGAACATGGCTAGTATTTCTAATCTATCTCATATTGATTCTGTTCTGAACTTTTTTCTTCCTATAGTCAAAAGAAGAATACCATCAGCACATAGCTTAAGCAAACCCGAGTTGTTATCCGTTCTTGGTCTCCACGTTCCCTCTTCTCGTCGCAAGCTGGCAGATTTGATGTACTTATACAAGATACTTAACGGGAATCTTAGAACTGGAGAGTTAATATCTAAATTTTACTTCCGTGTTCCCTTACGAATAACCAGAAATAATAATCTCCTTCATTGTACTACGCCTAGGCTAAGTATACTGCAGCGCTCCTCATTCCAGAGACTAGTAATTATGTATAATAATCTCGATTCAAATATCGATATTTTCGGATCAAAAAACACTTTCCATCGAACGCTAAATACAAATATCTGAGTTATTCCTCTTGTGTATTATAATCGTCATGTTAGTGTTATCAATTGCTGTGTTATGTGTTGTTTAAAATTTAATTTCATGTTATTTAGTTTGTAGTAATGTTATTTAGTTTGTTGTAATGTTATTTAGTTTCTGTGTAAAATGGCAACTCAAGCTGTATCTGAAACTTAATAATAAATAAAAAAAAAAGTTAGGTTTGTACGTGTTAGATTAATGCATGTAATAATGGATCACTGAATATACTTTGATATAATACTTTGCTATAATATGTTTGCTACTGTTTTAAGCGACTAACAAGAAGTTACTAACACAAGTTTAATATGTATACGAGATAATCGACCTGTGCACTAAAGTTAGGCAATGCACATGAATTACCTAATGTTATATAAATTACCATGTTACCTGCTGTTCTGTGCATATTTAGTTTGTTGCTATATGCATATTTACTTTCATGCATGTGTAAGTTGAGGCACATTAGGTTTGATGAGATGACTTGATGTTTGCATACACTTTTATATGTTTTCGCAATGCATGCAAAAGCTGCACACCAACGTTGAGTAGTGTTTTATTAGAAGAGAGCAACTATGATTAAATGCAAACCTTGATAAACAGATGACAGACAAAAATGCACTATCAAATTCTGAACAACTTTAAATTACTAAACATTATTTAATGAATGGAAAATGTTAATAGAAACAAACCTGTTAATAATTTATGTATAATACTTGTTAACGAAAGGATGTCGATGATTTTTAGTGAACAATCACGCTTTGAAGTAATGACGCTTAAGTTATGTATTGTATATATGTAGGTAAGAAACCAATGTAGGTAACTCACAGAGAGCTTACTTATGTAACCGTTTTAGTATTCCACCAGAACGAAATAAATACGTTTTCCGTTTACCCGATTTTTATTTTTTCTGAGGAGCGATCACTGTTTTTGCTAGTGTAGCATTTCTACACTATTCCAAGACCCATAGAGTAACTTTAAATTTCACCTCACCCATGTGCGAAAGCCTGGGTTCCCTCCAAGAAGGCTTCTTAATAAAGTATATAGCGTCATCTGGAAGAACCAAAAGTAATACCCTGAAATCATTATAGTAAAGAGTCCATGTTTGACATTTGAGTTAGCTGGCAAAACACGAAATATACTCCAAGAAGAGTAGGAGTCACTATTTCAAATTTAGATTTGGTTCTGTCAGTTTCCTAACAGTTATAGTGCTTGGACAAGGACGAGTTTGGAAATGGACGCCTGGAAAGATAATTGCTAGTTTCTATGTTTTTCACATAGTTTCCGAATTCCACATTATTGGTGACATTTGTTTTAGCATGCTTTAAAGTACGTATCATGTGTTTTATTAATAGAGATATAATACCATGCTTAGAAATTAGATTTGCTTAAAAACCAAGCAACTAGTCTGGATATCTTCAACACCATTTATTTTCACTGTTTCTTTCATTTCTATTACTAATACGTATACTGAAATACGTATATAATAGCAGATAAAAGTACAACATAATGTTAAGGAAGATTAGGGCCTATTGTTATTTTATATCTTTAGCACATTAGAGTCAATATGCATTATTTATAATTTTCGTGATTCCCCCACGATTCTTCCGAATAGCCGAACGTATGGAGAAATTGCCTGTAATATAAGCAACCCGTTAAACAGCTGTTTTATTAGAGCTTTCGTTAAGATGAAACATGCTCTATCTCGTATACTACTTGAATATGAAGCATGTGGCACACCTGTAAGACCCTGACCAAGATCCAACCAATATTTCCTCAGTGTTCAGACGGTATTAATTTCGCCTTGTTTTCTTTGGGAGGAGGGGGTAGGGGGTTCGTCCTCTTGTACGCCTTTCTCCACAAGTGAATGGTTGCTCGTTAAGATACATCAGTAGAGCACGTCGATGGTGGTCGGTGACGCACTGACTATAACTTGCAGGGCTCTTACTTGTGAGGCTTGCCTGTAGTCGGATGGTTAAAATTCATGACTCTCCATAACCTCAATATTCATTATCATGCATAGGTTATAACGAGTGAATGAGAAGTTCTTCTGTGTGGCTAGTGAGTACCCCGGATTTACCCAGTTTTCCGAGGGGATTGGAATAACGGTAAAATATGATATTATGGGCAATATTTGCAGTCTGCGATGACGATTGGGTTCGAGAAAGGGCCTCAATCAAATTCACTCGCACCGGATTGCCTTGCGCCGAAACTGTTGCCATTTTTTTGTTTTTTTTTTTGTTTTCATCATGGTTAATTTAAGCTTCTAAATGTAGTGGATTCGTGCGGAGCTTAGAAGTTAAATGAATCAACACTGTTTTAAAATTATAGATGCATAAATTATTTCGTACTATCCATGTTAGCAACTTTCAGTTTAATTCAAAGCACACCGCTTGTAAATATATGCTTCGTATCATATTTTATAATTATATTAGTGTTATCAGCAAACAACAATGTTTCTGAGGGTACTACAAATATTGGTAGATTATTTATATAAACAAGAAAGAGCACAAGGTCTACAATAAACCTTAAGGAACTTCATTGTCAATTATTGCTCTTTCCGATTGTGCGTGATCAGTTTCAAATGATTACGTCGTATTTTTAGATATAACTGATACTATGAACATACTATTGCTCTAACTTCATAAAAATATAATTTATGAAAAAATTACGGCCAACCAAATAAAAATCCTAATTGCGGTTCAGGAATGTTGATATTTGTGCTTTTATTTCTTTAGCGATATATAGTTTATGGAGATATTAATATATTGCCTAGCTTATCTTCGTTGTTTTCCTCAAGCTGAATTGGCAGTTGGATGTTTTAGAAAGCTTGTTTTATTTCAAGTGGATGATATATAGATGAAGATGAAAGTTTAAAGGCATGTTTCCGTATGATGAATAAGACTACTACAAATGAAATTGGGTTAGAAAAGAGATAGGGGAATCTATGAAATCGGAGAATTAGCTTTCCCACCAAGTAGTTGACCCTAATCAGCACCATATAAAGAGTTAAACGTGCCTGTAGAAGTATGCAGTGACTTAAAGCATTCGTAGCAGAAACAGAGCAACGCAATAACAAACAAAATGTATATCCAAAGATTTGCAAAAGGGAAAGTTACTCGTGGCTAAGACATCTCTTTTGTATAATTCTTAAGGGTTTTCACATGGTTTCTAATTTTATTTCAGTCTAAAGCAACTTGCAAATTCGCTAAATTGCTACAAACATATTATATGTTAGTATTTTTATATCTTTGTTTTTACAAATGATTAAATTTATGAAATACTATTTGGAGGTTTCGCAAACTGATTACACTATCAAACAAAGCGAATTGCACTATGATTACAGTTCTTTGGTGTCATTCAAGGTGCACCAATGATTTTATATATACACTACAAGTAACATACAGTGAATGTATAATTTGAAAATGCATTTTGCATTGCACTAAAAGTTCTGCACTCTATAAGTAAAAAATAAATGTGGGGTTAAAAAAGATAATTTTGATATTATTAGCGTTGCAGGTTTTAATTTTGAAAATATCATGGGACTAAAACAAAAGTGATAGATTAATGGCTAGATTCACTTTAAAGTGTGATTTCACATAATGAGATGACTATGAAACCAACAACAACTATTTTGCGATATAACTAATTTTTTAAAACAGGAAAACTGAAACTAGTTTCCTAAAAATGGTTTTAGTATAACACGCATACACAATTATAAAATATTATTGATATGA
The DNA here is from genome assembly GCA_022664845.1 of Lepisma saccharinum. Classification (NCBI taxonomy): domain Eukaryota; kingdom Metazoa; phylum Arthropoda; class Insecta; order Zygentoma; family Lepismatidae; genus Lepisma; species Lepisma saccharinum. Next base: position 7,530 of record JAGDQP010005833.1, on the reverse strand, counting down.
TGATCGTTTATGAACCATAGGATAATGTTTACTAAACATTTTCCCCATATTTTACGCACACTTTTAATAAGTTTCATTTCGAAATTTACTTTATGGCAAAGTGCTCCTCAATGTTTTGCAATAAAACATATACTAACATTTTAAATGTTATTAAAGGTATAATCAAATAATGTAACATTTAATTACAATACAATATTAGCGAAAGTGCACTAGATGGAACCAACTTTGGAATTTTTAACCTTTTTCATTTACTTTCTTGGTCCAAATTTTCAAAAGTTTCACCCTTTATTGTCGTTGATGCCAGAAATGGAATATACCTCATATTTATTAATATGTGATTGCTTAGTTTTAGCTGTATAGTGTAGTTAGGAGCTTTGAGGGAGATTAATTTATATTAAGGTCCTAATCAACCAACGTGGTTTCTAAACGCTGAATTAAATGTGAACCTGATCTGGATGGAATGAACGACTACCGGCACCAAATATCTCTATGAGCGCGCTACACTAGAGTCGCTGTGACAACCCTAACTTAAAAATTTTGTCCATCGAATTTTATGTCCTTTATAATTTGTGCAACGAAAACAAAATAGTCACAAACGCTTTCCAAATATCGTTACAAATGGATATATTTATCTATCTAGGAATAATTCGCTCAGCATAAACAACAACAACAGTATATATATATATATATATATATATATATATATATATATATATATATAGCGGTGCCAAGGTACAGTCTAGTCATGAGCTAGATTATTTCTAACACCGTTAATTCATTGCTTGAAGAGGCAGGTAAAATGAAATGTCAAAATTGGGTAGGATAATGTTCTTTGACGATAAATCTTTCAGGTCAGGGATGGAGAAGACAGCTGTCAGTGTCTCAGTTTACGTATCATCTCACAAGCCTTGCAGAACTTCAATAAGGAAGACCTACAACAGGCTTTGACCTTTCGTCCATCCCGTGTAAACTGGAAATTTACGACCTAATACAGAAGGTCCATCGGCGTAAATGTATCCAATTTTGAACTAGCGAAAATCCACGGGACCACAATCGGTTGGCCTCAGTGTGATCACTATGGGTCTTGGCAATAGATCTACACCATAAGCTCCATTGTAGAAGGCTACGATGAAGTACAGGAAGTGAAATCCTCTGGCACTCCTCCTTACAGGCTTTCCACAGGCCCCGGGGAGTGGTAACACGATGAGATGAAAGTGCCGTTTTTAGTAGGCCAAAAGCGCAGAAATCCATAGGAAATCCATAGTCACCATATGGCATTTGGTGACTTCACAGGTATATCGTGAAATGGAATAGAATGAATGCCGGTGTCTTGAGCCCAGAGTAATTGACTACACTGGGTTTGAGAATATACACTAAATAATACGTAAAAAGCTTTAAAAAGACAAATTAAACCGACATAAAAGCGCAATGAAAAGTAAAGAAGAAGAATATACATTTTTGTTTTCAATTTCAATCTTTTGTAGGAGTTCGGAACCAAATTCATAACTAAATTCGGAACCATTCATTTCTTGTTAGTGGTTCTTGACTCAGATTCCTTTGTTTTCTGGTTGCTTATTGTCTATGCGTCTCTTGTGCTCCACAACACCAATGTGACTGTATTCGAATGTTTATTATTATTAATTGCCCTTTTTGGTTATATTTCTTTGGTTATTCAATAAGTATTCACATTTAGTGCTTTGTTTATTGTAGAATTGTTGTTAAGACCTAAAGTCAGTCGATTTTTAAGGATTGGAACTACAGTTTTCTTGTAAAATGGATTCCAAACCTTCGTTTCATGAAGCTCTATGAGAATTGAGCCTATGACCTTGCGTATAAAAGAGGAGAGCGATTTCCACTCGGCCATTTTCTTTATTTTGAGTACATGGTATTTGCTCGTAAGATGAGTAGTTTGGTCTGCCTATTCGTTTTTATATCTATCAGAAGAGATTACAAGAGTTGAATTTTCATTGTTCTGCTTCGGCACATTCTAGCTGAAATGTGTGATTCCAAGGTGTTAAAAAATGAATGTACATTCCCCCTCAATGTGTACCGTTTTGATAAACATTTCTAATCGGTCTATACCATTTTTTAGATGGTATTGCTTTGGTAACTGGATTTTTTAAACTGTTTTGCTACTGCTCCTTCCCCAGAATAATATATTCAATTGGATCAATTGATATTTTTGCTTGATGCGCACCTGTTCTGTTGAGAATATTTGCTTTTTTCATAATTAATTTCTTTTAATTTTTGCTTCGGCTTTGTCTTGGCGACTTGTTAATTTTCAACACACTTGTTACGTTTGAGCCCGTGTATGAGCAGCAGCGTAAACCACAGCTGTGCTTTGTCACAATGCGTTTTTGAGAATTATTATAATATGAACGTTAGAAGGCCTGCTTTTGTGTTTTCTTTCCTGGGCATTCCTGAGTCCATTGGCTCCGGATATGACCAAGTTTGGTTTGTAGGATTGCCACAACACAGGACAACTTGCGTCATCTAAGTTATATAGAGATCTCTTGTTTATTTTGTTTTCGATGTTCTTTTTGTTTAGAGTATTTTAATTTTTGTGCTAAGTATAGCAAGTAGTATTTTTATCAATATTAGCAGTTTACAACCTAAACGGTATATATATATATATATATATATATATATATATATATATATATATATTGGGCTGGATGTATATATATTAGTGGGCAGTCTTTGATTCACATCTCAGGGCACCCAGGGCCTGTATATAGCGGGTGTCGGAATTACGAAGTAGGTTAGGTAAGTTGAATTTCCTTTGTCTAAACGTTCCTGGATTTCAGAAAAAGTGTGGTGTCCTTAAGGGAGCCCTTTGTTGTTGTTGTTGTTTTTTTAATTTTTGTTTATAAGTTTTGTCTTCCCTCTCCATGACAGCTGAAAATTTCGCCTAGTTCAGAGGAAGTCCAGTGCTATTGTCTTTGCTCTGGTTTCCCCAGTATTGTAGGTTCAGTCAGTGTTAAATCAGTGTAGTTCAATCAGTGTTCAATCAATGTAGAAACACTTTTTTTTGTATATTTCGATGAGTAGATCCAATGTTTATTCAACTTGTGGTATCACATTATTATAAGAGTTTTGACACCACAATATTTACTTTGTTTGTTACATCATACAAAATGTTGTCAGTTGGTTGAGTTTTTGTGGAGTTTTTGTTACCAAAACAAGACTCTAAGCTGCTTTTTTCTATTTCGATTAGAACTTAGTTGGACTTGAATTCGGATTATTTAGTGGTGTCCACCTCAAGACACTGAGCTCAATATGATATGTCCACAGTATAGAAAGTTGCTGTAATCCGCTATTTATTCTTATCTTGTCATTGGGAACTTTTGTCACATTGCCTCTAACGACTGAATTTCATGTTGTAAACAGACTGAAAAACTACAATCAGTCATCAATTATCGATGATAAACTCCCCTCGTTGATGATTTTGCTGTGGAGCGAAAGGAGGTTAATTATGTTCTTAGTCGTGAAACCCAATGCGCATCCATGTTCTTTGCACTGTTTTTAACACCGAACGTTTTGCGTGGAAAAGTGAAACTACGTAGCCGTCCCAAAAGCAGTTGACCTTAGGGGCAATGATGCACACATCAACCACTTCCGATAGTGACTCACTACTACAGTCTTTTGGCTTTCTCCTGCGTGCTTTTATCGACTGGATTCGGCCCATTCTGTGAGCAAGGCGATCGATTCAAAATTGGACATACGCACACGGATCAATCTTCTATACTAGACTATGGATCTTTTTTTTACTTGTTTAACACATTCAAAATACAGCTCAAAGACCATGTGATGTTGGAGATAGTTTAATATCTACATTGAAACGACGGGAAGAACAGTATGATCCCGGGAATCCGAGCCGCGCTAATCCGAAATTTCGGACAATCGGAACACCTCCGAACAGAAATTGATCATGAAGTTAAGTTTTGGGATAAAATAATTTGATTTTGTCACTCGCCTGATTTGCTAATTTTAGCCCACACTGTCTACTTGACTCACTCTCAAGGTCACTAACCTCGAGTATAACCCTGCCATACAGCAGTGGCTGACGCGCCATCACGGCTTATTTATCCTATTACAATGCACTAAAGGTTGATCTGCTACGTTTACTTCTTATTTTAAACATTTTTTAGATAATCCAATTTTTCCGGATTCCAAACAGGATTTAGTCTCAATTAGTTCGGATTACTGGTGTTACACTGTATCTAGAAAGGAATTGGACCTGGCCTTACTGAAGGTACCGTCCTAGCACTTGCCTGGTGAGACCTAATGAAACTAGGGAAAACCTCAACCAGGATAATTATTATCAGGAGTAATAAAATGAAGAAAATATCTGAAAATATTGGTGAAAGAAAATAGCCACTTGAAAAAGATACTTATCCCCAGTACCACACAAACCTATTTTAAACGTTGATGTTTGGTTCATTCCGTTGATTAACCGTTATAGGTTGAAAAGTTACGTTTAATTTTAAATCATATTTAAACAAAGACTTGGTATTGTTAATATGTTAGTTCAACGTAGGTTCAACTGTTATTTTCAACTATGGTATAGATTTCGTTTTGTGGAATTCTTTCTAATTTAATTAAATAAAATTTGTAATTAAAAGCTAATTGAATGTCATTAACTATTATGTTGTGCCCTTTTTGCGTGTTGAAAACACGTTGAATTTCAATCTATATTCCAACGAAAATTTGATTTCGTTGTTAGGATGTTAATATGACGTGTTCTTAACTCTTATATTGAAGTGTACCCTAGATTATCTTTCAAAGTTAATGGCATAGAAATTGCGCTTAAATGCGAATAGAATAAAATTAAGTACTTTTCTCGTGTTATCATATGGATGTTGAAAACAAATTGAATATTAAACTATATTTCAACGAACATTTAATTTATTTAATAGGGTAATGTGAAGTGTTTTCACCTATGACATAGTTTTTGTTTTATACGCGTTTTTCTAAGGCGGCATATTAAATTTATTGAGGGAAATACGACTTTGAAAGTGCAGCTATGGTCAAAGTTTTAAACAAGGAAAAATTCACATAAGAAAGATTCTTTATTCTTATTCCAACATGATGGTAAAATGACACGACTGGATTTGTGGCGACTGCTTTCAATACTGCCATTTACTGTAAATACCGTAAAAGGTTAGTGACTATCAAGGTGATTCCGTGGATCACGGGTAACGTGTCGAGCTATCAAGGACGAGTACGGAACGTTCCAGCAACCGCACAGCAGACGGTTGGATCATTTACAGTTGGAAAATTAATAGTGTATATCATGATGAAAGCAACACAAAATACAACTAAATATGTGTACCAATAGACAGCAACCATGATCTCTTTTGGCCAGCTGAACCCGTTTCTTCATCGTCCGCTTCTTAATTTCAACCTGTTTCTTCTCTACCATTATTCAACGTCTTGCTAAATCAGTTGCTAAAGTGCATCAGTTCCCCAAACAATTATTGAATATTATTTCAAGAAGCTAGGTTCAAATACGAAAATGTTAGTATAATAGAACTTTATTATAAATACTAACCAAGACATATGATGCCATAACACTCAGGCATCTTCGTCAGCTGTAATATCAAAATATGGTACACTCACAAAAAAACTTACATCGAATATTCATATATCCAAACGACTAATCACAAGTTTACTATCTTTGATCGCAAAACCACAGCACATTATCTTAAATGCGATCAATATCTCATTACATATTTATATCAAATATTGATCTTCTATTCATGAAATCTCCCAATGGTATCTATAAACAAGAACATAGTTTCTTTTATCCCGTTCTCTTTCCTATATCCATCCTCATGCGTGGTACTCATCATACCTTTGCACGTCGAAGAAACCATTATTCTAAGTCAAATAAACCGTTGAACAAGCGGACATGTCGGCACATTTACAGCGTTAAAATTACTTTTCGATACTATCATTTAATCCGCGTATTTTGAACGTATGTATGCTACAGGTGATGTTATTTACTGTTGAAACAAGGGAACAAAAATATGTCATACATTATTATTCATTCGCGCTGTGCTTCACATATTTTTGTCTGCTTCGTATAAGTGAAGTAGACGTCAATTGGGTAGAATGTAATTGGAAGACTTATTTTTAATTTTTAGTCAGTTAGTGTATCCTCACTAAAGATATATTAACTCAATTCATATGTTCACAAATCTTCACAAATACCGAAAAGCGCCATTTAAAACTAACAGAATATTATGTTTATCCTTGTCTGATACGAGGAACTGAAGTGAAGAGAACATGATTTATTTGGGTCATTCCATTTCAGATCAACACAGTTAAAGGGAAAAATTTACCTCACCATCTCAGATTTTTATGAATTTTGGCATGTTAGTAGGGCTTGATGAGAAACACCCAAAAAATGTAATATTGCACTCCTGTGTTGTAAACTTCTGGAGTTACAGCATCAAACACTTTGAATTTTCCCCGAATTATTGAGTCAAATTGATTATTAAAAATGCTTGTAACGTTTGTCCTAATTAAGATAGAGAAGTGATTCCTGCTTCGTTGTAAAGGTCTTGTACATACCTTTCATTTGATACGCAACACTTGCCCCTCCATAAGTAATTGACAATTTGACCTGGAACTTTGATCTTTTGATCTTTAACAGCAAAATTAACATGAGCGCCAATGTTTGTGAAACGTTCAGTAAACAATGGTCTTTTATTTGTAAAGACATGTGCAAAGTTCCAGAATGAAACAGATATGGGACGATGAGCCATCTTGACAATTTTATTTACGTCTTTTAAACATTTCTGGCACAGGACGGGCTTATGCTCCCCGCCCCCTGTGTGTTGTTTGATGAAACGATATTGTGAACAATGTCATTGTATAGGTTGGGAGGCAAGTGTTAGGAATAACGATGTTCGCAATTTGGGTATTTTGTTTCAGGCCATATGTGGAGGTGAGAATCCAATATGATCGCTGGAATATGCTATTTCTAGCATACAAGCAACCATATTATGGAGAATGTTTTTTAGGTAGATTTCGAAGAAAATATACCTATTGAGATCGGTACGATATGAAAGTGTATATATATATATTTATATATTAACACGCTAGCGGCCCGTAATTTTGAAGATATTTGAACCAAATTTTTATATGTTGTTTCTAGGCTTAATAGCTCGGCTAAGTTCGTTAATGAGCAAAATCGGTCCCCATCTTGGATCCAAAATGGCCGCCGAACCCATTGTTGTATAGAATACACAGCCTAAACCGCTGGAGCTATTGAAATCAAATTTGGCATAAAGGTACAACATCACTTTTTGATTATGAAAATGTTACCTAATGAGTTCAAAGACGCCATATTGGATCCAAAATGGCGGACCTAAAAATCCATTTTCCACACCGTTTGAGCTAGAGATATGAAATTTGACATAAAGGTGCATTATGACGAGTAGCTTAGGGAAATATCACAACATTTGGGAAAAGTCGCCATCTTGGATCCAAAATGACCGCCCAAAATCCCATTTTGCACAC